>JAOPUG010000037.1:22036416-22048149 GCA_027564375.1 Micropterix facetella | reverse complement strand
ATTGATTATATAAAACGAGATTCAATATCACTCAGTCTACATCTTGGGCAGTGCATTGACTATATCTAGGGATATGCAAAAATTATAGAGCACTGACTAGTATCAATACTTTTTATCGATACCCAGTCTTTATGTATACACGATACTTTGGGCCCTATACTTTTACTCATGAGTACGCTGTCTGGATCCGATACTTGTTCATATTATGAATATTCATTAATCTGAATGGTGCTCATGAAAGTACCGGGACGGTCGCTAAAAAAGCCAGACAGATGCGCATAACATGTTATAAAAAAAAATACATTCTTTCTTTGCACACTCTTTATATTATACCACACATTCTTCTCGGAAAAATTAAATATCTAGCAATATTTGTGACAGCACTGTCACAGGGTAGGCACCCACCCTTGCGAGCGCCCAATGCTATCTCTGGCCTGACTCGTTTTGTATCTCGGTCTGCCTCACTGCCTTGTTTGCATCCTATTCGTCTGAGACATTAAGCCATCCTCGGTAATTCTGACTTTTCAGCAGATAATATTGACACTTGTTTGTAACTACTTTGTAGTGCCATCACCAT
This sequence comes from Micropterix facetella, assembly GCA_027564375.1. NCBI lineage: Eukaryota > Metazoa > Arthropoda > Insecta > Lepidoptera > Micropterigidae > Micropterix > Micropterix facetella. Next base: position 22,047,572 of record JAOPUG010000037.1, on the reverse strand, counting down.
TATTCACCATCTTATTTGCCGCTATGACCGGTGATGCCGTTTCTACAAAAATACTTTTTTTTCCCTAGTGTTGGGGCTGTTCTAAGATTGTCTTAGCCTAGAGTATCATTGCAACCATCTCTGATCTATTGCGACCGCCACCTACTTTATTTCCATGCTTAGCTTCGCTGTCTTTAACCGAAATAAGCTTTTGGCACTGGATTGTTTTACCTCTTCAGGTTTGAGGTAGTAGTTACATTACCCGGGTGGGTGTTTCTTTTACACATCAGTGCACCACATTTGCACATGAGATGCAGGGGAGTTTTGTTTGCAGTTTGGCAGAGTCTGCACATTCTAGTTTCTCGGAGCTTGAGGTTGAACGTGGATTTGTTAACAAAAATATATACCTACTGTCATAATGGTTCCATTAAGCCAACATGTCCTTGTTAGTACCTTATATGGCTCGATAAGATCTCCACACTTTGAAATGTTTTGCATTGTGGGCAGTTTCAATCTAGAGAGTCTGCTTGTATTCCATATGCATCAATTCCCTTGGGACATCTTGATGAAACATCTCTGCACTCCTTCTAGCAACTGAAAATCCTCGACAAATCCTCGAAAATCCTCGACTGATTTCAAATTAAGGAGTAGAAATATAAAACGCCGAGTAGTCAATTAAAACACTGATACAAATTACTATCAAATAAAAATTAAGATTTTCATGAAAATCTTAAAATTATACCTTTTGTATTAAACATTTTTTCAAGACCTACTCAATCAGTCGCACTCTGTACAATATTAGTATCTTAACGCTATGCTAAGTTTCTTGACACTGTAATTTTTGGCTGGGGTTACTAAAATAGCCACAGCTAAAACTATACGAAACAATTTGCCGCCGCCCCCACACGGCGAATAAAATCGAAAAAATATAGTAAATATCCAACAAGGATTATAGTGTTTGCGAAAAGGTATATGCAAAATGGGACTTTTTGGTATGTGGAATTTTTTCGATTTATCGGCTTTTCCCCGCGGACAAATCGGGCAAATATCCGGCTTCTGCATCCATTTTAGAAACCACAGCACAATTTTTTATTCTGGAGTAATTTGTATCGGCATTTACACGTTTTTTTCTGGGGCTGTTTTGAGGTTTACTGAGCTTTGTATTACTACGACCATTTCTGGTCTATTGTGATCGCCCCCTACTATAGTTCTGTGCAAAGTTTCGTGTTGTTTAAGAACCGCAATAAGCTCTTGGAGCTGGATTTTTTTACCTTTTCAGCTTGTTGGTAATAGTTACCCAGGCGGGTGTTACTTTTACGCATTAGTGGGCCACATTCGCACACCGGCAGTTTTGTCTGCAGTTTGGCAGAATCTGCACTCTAGTGTCCCGGAGATTGAGGTTGAACATGTGTCTGTTCAGGTAAAAATGACCCGTAAGTAGTGCCACAATGCCCTCACTAACATGCGTAAATTGTTCTTCAGTGCTAAAGCCTCTTGGGCAGTATTAGCGCGTTATAATAATTTAAGCCTGGCGTGTTGTTCCAATGATTAAAGGATTGTTCTAAATATAGGGTTTTGAACATAAGGTTTGTCAGGTGTTTTGGTACTCCACAGCATGGTTCAGGACCGTATAACAGGACTGGATTTTGGTCCCGCCTTAGCAAGTCGGCTTTTTCATTGCCTTCGATTCCTGCATGACTGGGAACCCAACTCGAAACTACCCTGTTATTTTCGCCCAGGGAGTTCAAATGTACCATGCAGTCCGAAGCTAGTGCTAAAAGTGCTGCCCGGCTATCTGAGTTGATAGTCGAAGAACCCCTTCAGCGGACTCTTATTAATCTGAAGAGTGCACGGAGAAAGAGGGTAGGTTTTTTAATAACACGGGAAATGCATTTGCGCACTGTTCTCAAGTCATGCTGTTTGACCTTTTAGTTTTGTTTGCTATAACTATTCCAATTGTTTTTGATGGGAATGCCGGTTTAGAGTTGCTAGTCTGCACGTACCATGATGTCAAAACTTTTTATTTAATTTGCTTAGCGCGTCGTATGCCGTGTCAGTTTTGTTTGCGCGTCAGCTGTTTTACCAATGAAAGCACCGTGGGCGATTGTGTGGCACTCGTGGCAATTATGTGTGATGCTTTCTCTACTTCCTACTGAATGTAAAGCTGTGAAAGGCAGGTATGATGAAATAAATACACTTTTTTCCACTCTATCTCGTTTTTATATTTTTACAACCCTAATATTATTTTTTTCCGACAAACATTAGACATTGTCTATACATATTGTTTTACATTATTCTATCACATTGAGAGAACAATATTTTGCTATTGATTTGCAATCGATAAACTTTATTCGCGCTCAAGCTCCAAATAATAACATAAAGAAATGAGTAGATAAATGCACATACAAATGCGAAGAATAGAAGGCACAGTATGGGAATGTTACAACAAAACAAAATAACAGAACCGAAGGGAAGACTCTCGAAACATCTAAATCTGTGCTATTATTTTCCTCAATAAATGCAGTATATTCGTAACAAAAATATGGCATTGGAGGAAATAGGAAAATATACTATTTGTTTTTTTTTTCTTTAGCGTCCGTCTCAGACATTTTTAAAAATTATTACAGATAGATTAAGATATCACAGACATTGAGAGAAGTTATTTTAAAAGCTAAAATAAGCTAAAAAGTGGAGTTTGTAATGTACATTTCAACGCATCAGATTAAAAATTAAGAGAAGGGGCAAGTTTGAACAATATTCCATGGCCAGCCGCAGATTGTCACGCTAAATTACTAGGAACGCTTTCGTTAGTTCTTCGATCTCGGCGATCGACAATTCCTAATTCATTTATAACAGTTTTTCTATTAGGCCTAAAATATACATACAAGTGGATAAGCTCAGTATCTTATTTTTACCTTTTTTTTTTGTGAACATCAGGGATGCGAGCTCTTTGTGCCAATCGATACGTCAATATACTCTAACTATACACACACAACCCTGATGCTTTACATTAAATGTAATCGCTCTAGGACTATGTTTAATCATTACATTTCTATACAATTTATTAATACATTTGCTTTTCTTTGCTGGCCGATCTGCTTTTTTTTTCTGTCAAATATCACTTGTCTAAATCTTCTAACACGGCTATCGGTCTTAAGAAAATATAGATTTGAGATAAAATCTTCGATCTAAGCATCGTTTTGAAACATCAACAGTATTGTTCAACTATTAAAATTGACTTTGTAACTTCTACAATAGCACGTTAAATTTGAACTTTAAGGATCAAAAAAGAATTTACAATATGTCAGACTTGGGGAAGTGAAGAATCCACGATGTCGACGAGAGATTGGCGCATAACAACTTTCGATAAAAATAATTACAGTTTGATATATAATCTTGTGTATAATCGCTATTTATAAAATTAAGTACTAATCACATTCTACTCTCTAATTATATATTCAGTCAAGTTTGAAGATAGAGAAAGGCGTAAATACCTATAGACACTAACATTCTGTTCCCTTCTTTACGGAGTCCTGTTTGTTATCGCATTCAACCGTAACCGTAATAAGACACTCGACTTCGTCCGTATTGTTTATGCTACTGGTTTTCTCGACGACTGCTGTGGATGCGCTGTTGTTCGTCATCGCCAATTCGTCGCTGGTCTCTTCGTACGATTCCAGACTGCGTTGCCCGATGAGAAATTCGTCCGATTCACCGCTCGTGCTGAACGCGGCCGCTGACATTCTGTCGGCGCTCAGGTGGCGATTGCTGCGGCCTTGCGACAGCATCGATGCTACGCCAGAGCTGCCTTCCTCGTCTATGGACTGTGTGCGGCTCTCGATCAGAATCTTCGTACTTTCCATAAAATTGATCTTCTCGACTTTTCTGCGTTTTAACTTGTCGTCGCCGCTGATTTCAACAGCGTTGAGGTCGCTCTCCGTTACTGTTATCTTGCTGGGAATGGTTATGGTTTGAGGTGCAAATTCTTGCATGTGGATTAAATTCGCCGATTCTTTTTGAACTTCCGGCGTATGGCGGCTCGGTGGTATTTCGACTTTTAAAAACGGTAACGAGCTTTCGATTGTCCGAATCTCGGTCGGCGGTAACAATAAACTAGCCTCTTCGATTGAGTCATCGTCGATTGCCGGCTGCTTGAAAAGGTGTTTAGTACTGCCGAACATTTTTCTATCGGAGCGTGAAAATTTTGCTACGGATAAAAACGAGGACTTATTCTCTGATGGCTTTTCCGGTTGGAGTAGACAAGTTTCTTCTCCGCTCGAGTCGCCGCTCATCGGTCGTCGGTTCTTGTGGATTGAGTCCTTTCGGTGCGCCGTCCAGTCAGCTTCCAAACAAATGTCGGCGCTCACAATGTGCAGTTTCGACTTTTCGTGGTCCGTCGGTGTCTCTTTTTCGTCTTCGTCTATGTAACTTGGCTCTTCCTCGTATAATACGTTCGTGGCTGCGGTGCACGATATTGAGCGGTCTGCCTCTTCGAGTCTCTTCCTGCGGTACGATTCGGTGGATGATTCCCTCGATAAGAATCCTCGCGAACCGCCTGAACCGCGATCGAGTGACATTTTCCTAGAGCTCATGACGCTGGCGCAACTCCGTCGTCTGCCCGGGTTGAATTCGGTGCGGGCTCTGTTGGCGAGGAGCGGCGACGTCGACACCGGCAATGGATGCATCAGCGAATGCTGCGAGTGGAGTGTTTGTCGCCTCTGGTTGATGTTGGAGCGGAATTGAGCGGAGGCCGCCAGTAAAGGGCTGCGCGACAATAGCGGGGAAGAGTTGTACACTGGAATGATGCAGCTTCCGGGAGGTGCGGAATACGTGAAATTGGCGGGGAGAGATAGTACCTGCAATTTGATTTTACATTATAATGAATTAATCTGATGATTTTCGAGAGCAATTTCATAAATTGTCATCGATGGCCAATAGATACATAGGTGGGGGTAAGCCACAATGGCCCTAAAATTAGGGCAAGTGTAGTTAGCCATCTGATTAGCTATCTTATGAGAAAACTCACCAATTACATTTTTGACGAAATTGAGTTACTTGTACTGGCAATCCTATAAAATGAAGATTTATTTGAAAAAAAAATTGCCAAAATTCTATTATGTTTTCAAAGATATTTTGAAAAATCAGAAAAACTAGTATCCACTCATAGGGAAGCATCAAATTTGGACAGGAATATGCAAGCTGAAGTCATAACTTTGATATGACAAAACCGTTTGATAAATAAAGACCCAGACGTACAGTTAAAGAAATTACACGTTAGGCATTTCTAATTTACTCATTTTTATTTACAGTTACTTCTCGCAAAGAGTCAAATATATATAAATTACCTGCCACACATCTTATCGATTTCACCGGCTATTGAGTGTTTTACTTTTCCTAGAGGTCACAAAAAAATTCTATGATTTTTTTTCATACAGTCTAGCCAGCCCAAGTAGTGTTTTTTCAGTAAGACTGGCGATTGCATCTTGCATAGAGATTTTTTTGAAAACCAAATTGTTTTTTGACAGGATTTGGTTTTCAGCAGAGAAATTAAAAAGTCAGTGGTAATTTTTTAAAAAATATGCTGAAAAAAGTTTGATGATTATTTCGGTATTTAGGACAACCTTTTTTAAATATCAGCGCCGTCTTTGCTATCTTTATTTTTGTGGGAAAAAATCCTCATTCATGCATTGATTATGCATGCAATTCGGCAGGAAAGTGGGCAGCGCGAGTAAGTAAACACCCCACTTCTCATGTTCCTGCCGCTGCCACTTGCGCTGTCTAGCGATCGCCAAATAAGAGGTTTTTTGGGCGTAACTCTATAGACGGGCAGCGTAGTAAAGGACCGACCAATATTGACGTCGTTTTGTTAATATGGGATTAAGATTGGTAATGTGGGAAGCGAATTAGTTAAATTATGGAGAATACTCCAATTGACACATTGAAAGCCATGTAAAAGTTGCTTATTCTTAACTTTTACTGACATTTTAATTTTTATGGCCACAGTTTAATTTTAAACTTCAACCTTCAACTTCACATAATTATATAAATTTAGGAGACAAAGCGCTGATGCTGTAATTACCTCCGACGTCTTCCATTGCCCAAAGTCGAATGCGAAGTGAGTGATGGAGCAGTACGTACGATGGGCATTTTTCGTGCGAAAGTCACAGGATGGGTAGCGCGAGTGGCATTATGTAAACACTCACTGCCCTTGATCCTGCCGCGGCAGTATTTACAGCAGCGGCAGGGCCTGAATGTAAATGGGCTATATAAATTACTGCTAATATAATCATCTATACTACTGCCATTGATGTTGAGACTTATCCAATTATTACATGTTGGGTTCTGTGTACATTCTTTTTAAATTATGTTCCAGGCAGCCTTGATTTTATTATCTGATTATTTATACTATATTTTAAGTATTTTTGCTTTCCAAACAATACTACTTTTTTGTATGTTTTGATGTATTCGAGGACTACGGTATCCTTAGTATTTTTCTGTATATACTAAATTTTCATTCATATACAGCGTCTGCCGTTTGGATATCCTCATTAAAAGTTTTCGACTGTTTCCGAAATTATAGCCTCACGGGAATTGAGTTATCTATACCCAAACACACATCCCTTCCTTTTCGTAATGGAAATACTAGGCTTCTCTACACTCGAGCAGAGGAAAAGAAACCACATGATTCTCCAAGTGCACGGTCTGCTCAGTGGGAAAATGGATAATTCGACGATTCTTTAGGCCGTGGAGCTGTATGCATTTAGCCCTTACTTTAGGGCCTGTGACCACCCTCTGTTGCACCATTTAAACTACCACACTGACACGGGCATCTATGGTCAAATTTTGGTCGGACAAACTAAATTACCATAAATATCCCGAGCCATTCGACAAATGAACGAAGATGGTGTCTTAGATGGAATTGTAAAGCTTTCCAGATGTTGAGACTCAGTCATTGAGATGCAGGGAGACATAATAAAAGGTTTTATAGAGGTATACCCTTAAAAAAAGTATACTCGTATATGCCATATGTTTTTTTCTTGAGATTTCTATCTGCAATTGGTCACAGCATTTTAGACAACAATCAGATGTGCTGTCAGATGACTCCTTCCTCGAAGAGTCTCTTCTTAATATTAATTGTCTGCATCTAGTGTCAGCGTCTGTCACTCAGATCTGCCACATCAAAGCATTTTAACCGTCTCATGTTAATCTATGTTTGTTAGGTTTGAGGTTAATTGCCAGTTTGATCCGTGGTAATAGTAACAATATTTGTTAATAGTTAAAATCGGTAGTAATTCTACAAAACAGCATTGTTTGATTGAGCATTACTTCCATTCTGTAATAATTCGAGTTACTCTAGTAAGCTGAAATTTACCAGCTGATATCGAGTGGTAAAAGTAACTTTCGCAAGATGGCAGCTCTGAATCAGCTGTTTTAGCGCGCGCTCGTAGGTGTCAGTTTGCTTGGTAGGCTTCTGAACATTTGCGTTTTGATAATATTGATTGTAAATAGTTATTTGGAAATGGATTTGGGATACATTGTTTCTTCTGGCGTCAGTAGTCGGATGATGATCGTGTAATTATGGAATTGCCCTCATGCGGAAATCAAAAACATTTCGTCTCAAATCGATATCTGCGCATTTTGTGATAATTCCTTCGATTAATTTAGCGGTGAAATGCTTTGCCCACGCACATCCGAAATCGGCGAAACAGCTACACTCGGTGATGCGCGATGAAATGAAATGACGCATTATTGCCAGTCTCGAAAATAAAGTATCGCTAGAATTTTGTCGGGGAAAATGCGATTTTGTAGAATATGTCGTTTATCATGCTGGCAACTCAAATTACTATCGTAAGATTCAAGTTACTATGCTAGTTTTGACGATTAAACAACCGAGCTGGCCTATTTACCGTATATTTTTATATACTCTAGTAACAATTACTATGGTACATTGGGAATATTACTGCGGATCACACAACTGGCCCTATAGCATTCGCATGCCCTACTAGCTTCCTTTTATATCTTACACTCTACTTTTGCAGTTCTTTCTTAACCTGATCTCATCGTTCTGGGTGAAATATAGGGCAGAACTTGTTCTGGTAATGTTGAAGGATCTTTACGTTGGAGTCGCTGGCTGTGTCCCATAGTTGAATGCCATAAGTCCATGTCGGTTTAAGGATATCACATTATAAACTAGCCCCTCTTGTCTTGTTTAATGCTCACATGGGTAAATCACAAGAAAGAGAAGAGTTAAAAAAAAAACTAGCAGCTCGTTTTCTAGGGAAAGGCATGATCCCATCAGCCAGTTTATACTTATAAATATAGTATTCAATTGAGTCCTTATATTTTTCCAGGTCCCTGGTCTTTCCAGGTATTTAGGCATCTAAATGTATGTCAATATTTGAAACATTTTTTGTGGGTAGGATGTCTTCTCCCAGTTTCACTGCTGAACAATCGTCTCTCCGCAGAGCAAAAGCGATGTGTTGGGATTTGTATGCACTGGCCTTGATTCTTCAATGTGTCAGCCACTGATGGACCTGATTCAATTCCAATTGGAGCATACTAGATAATAAACAAAAAACTCAACTAGTAGTAAACCAAATTCAAATAGTTAATAAAAAATTCAAACAAGTAGTAAACAAAAAGAGGCCTATGCAAGTAAGTAAATAAAAAATGTGACATTTATGAAATGGCCCTCATATGTAGTTAAACATGGACCCTAGTGTCAGATACTTTAGAGCATGGATCATTTCAATGAGAATTTTGATTTAGAGGAAAAATTAAACGATTCTGCACAAACTAAACTGCGACAAAATCTGCGAAAAAAATCTTTGAACATAATGGGAATGACAGATAGTTTTGTGCAATTTTCTTGATATTCGGGTAATGTCTATTATTGCACCAATATTGTGGGTCAGAGATTTATTGAAATAATACTCTATTTAGTCTTGCAATGTTTCCTCCTGCAATATTCGACAAAAGCTCCTGATCCTCTGTCGCCCGATAATATTTTTCGCAAGCACTCCAGATGCCATCGCCTAATAGTTCAAAGGTAAGTAGAATTTGTTATTATATCAGCATTTTAGGGATTTTAATTTTTATAAGATTCAACAGTGTTTTGTTAGCCTGGTCTTTCTGATTTTTAAATAATCGGGGCAACAATTGACAATTCTGATTAATCGGGTAAAGAATTATTATTTGTTTCATATTTATAATCGGATCCATCCCTGATTTAAACCATGGAATAAATCCTTAGGGCTGACCATTATTAACCTCAGCAGGAAGATGGATGCTCGGACTGCACGGCTGACCGATATGAAGCAATCACTCTCATGCACAGGGCCGTCAGCTTTTGAAATTCCGTCGGGTGGGGTTATCGATTCAGGGGGTCAGGGTTGGTGAGAGTCATCAGTATCAGTTTTAGAGATATTTTACTTATAAAATAGAAAACATAAGGGAAGTTGAGGGGGGGGGGGGATTGTTCAACCTCACAACTTCATGCATGCTAAGCAGCACCAAACTACAGCAGATTTCATAAGCTTCAATAGCAGCAGCAAAATCCTAACTAAAAACTGAATGTTCATTGTAGTCGCGAGCTTCACCATGCTGTTATTGGCAGTGATGACCCCCCAATGCGATAAGGAAGTCCTGGGCTTCAAGGTAGAAGATTCTACTCTACGATTCGTACATTTATCTGTTATTTCATTGAAATGCTATTTAAATGATTACATAAAAGGCCAAATATTGCATCAGTTGTCTAGCAGAAGCCTGCACATGTCCCGTCAAAAGGGACCATCGCCATACATTTTATCTGTCCTTAACTAGCACGTAGCAAAGTACATATTATTTTTCCATTTTATGTTCGCCGCTGTGCTGAGTTGGATTCCTCTCGGAAAGTTGCAGAGACATAAAATCTGCTTTCAAAGGATGGAAACAATCAGTCGCAGCAGGTTTTAAGCAACTACCATATAACATCGTTTAGAGGAAAAGTGGCTTCAATTTGATGTAAATAAAGTAGATAAACAAAATAAAATATATATTACGCCACACCGAAATGATCAGGAATCTACTACTTCAGAATAAACTAGTACTGCAAATCCTACTGCTACATGAACACTGGTCTTTAATTAACCCAGCCGTTTACAGAAAGGGAAAAAAGGAGAATAGTTAAGCAGCACTGACTATCCTGGGTGAACTTAGGTTGAAGAGGACCAAACGGTTTAAACTAGGAGCTCTAGTAGTAGTAGTAAAATGAGCGGGGGACTTGGATCCAGCCCGTGTCAGCTGGATCTATAAGATCTTTTGTAACTACCCACTGGTTGGTTGAGTCAGTGGTCTGCTAGAAGCCCGGTGCTACTTACCGATCCATACAGGTCACTGACCTTCAAGTTGTGCAGATCGTTGGGTTCGAGAAAAGCTCGTCCCAGTAAACTGTGCCTTTTTGCGGCAAGGCCCGGACAACGGCCCACGATGTGCATACTGTCCTCTGGTTCTTCACCGCATATCCGGCAGTCTGCTCTCAGTCAAGCCTAGGTTGAAGAGATGCGGTCTAATAGTCGTGTGTACAGTGAGGAGACTGATAGTTATTCTAAGGCTCTTCTTGTTCATTTGAAGTAGGGCACTGGTTCTTTTAGGAAGTGGTTGCTCCATTATGGTCTTCTTCTGGCGATAATCTTGGCTCAATTTCCAGGATGCCCGGTGTTTCTGCTTCAAGCAGTCCCTAATGTTTTTCTTGGCCATGGCGGAGGGGACTCCAACTACTAGCTCTGTAGAGCATTCCAGTGTGCCCAGTTTTCCTAGTAATCTTCTAGGAAACTCATGAAGTTTTGATCACTGACACAATTTCATCATCGTTGGATGATGGGCTAATCAAATTTATTGACGCTGAATCGCCTTCACTTTTATTTTCGAAACGAGTGATTGTTGGCTCATATTAAAATCATAACTATCAATCAATTAATTGCCTTTAAATCGATTTAAAAAAAGGCGAGTGGGTTGCCGCGCGCTACGCCGCCGCTCCCGGGAGTTTCTTCGGTGACTGCTAAAAATGCGTGCAAAAAAGGCGGCTGAATTTTGGGGTAGAGTTGAGAAAAAGGAAGTAGGTATGAATCTACTTCCAAACGACACCAACTCATTAATATATTTATATGGAAACAGCCAGTTTCGGGGTAAGGGACAAG
>JAOPUG010000037.1:22016907-22030490 GCA_027564375.1 Micropterix facetella | reverse complement strand
ATATGCGAACCACTCATACACCAGGGAATCCCATCTAGAAAGGGTGATATTAACACCTGAGGAGATAAGTAACATGGCGTCCAGAAGAATTGTGAGATTATAAGGTCTCGGGATGGACTGGGTGGTTTAAAAAGCAACAAAAGATCAGGACTGGTCGCAAGGATGAGAGGCCACACAGTCTGTATAACCTATTCTCTACCATCTAGGCAACAACAATAGCGGACATAAGTTGACGTGTCGATGGAGAAATTTGATCTGATGTGAGGAAATTTCCGCTCCATAATTTGTCCTGACTTTCGAAGAGGTTTATCTCCGGAACAATCGCCTCAATGACCTAGTTTTTCTTTACTATGCTGAAGCACATGGTTAAACAACATATCGCTGGTATTCAGAATTCCGATGTGGAAGTGACTTCGACCAAAAACATCTGTAACAAGAAAATGTGACTGCTGCACGCCGGTTAATACAAGAAGAATTCAGACATCTTTAAACATTGATATACTGTAATCCAAATATTTTTGTATTTATTAATTTCCTGTTGGATGTTACGTTTTGCTTACTCTGTGGTGCTTCAACGGAGTAAAAATGTCCAATGTTGTTATTTGCATCAGTCGATGAATCGTAGATCATATGAGCCGACCGAAAGAAAATGTCAACCAGTAGTTTGGGTCTTCGAAAGTCATCTTAAGCCCGCAAAAGTTGTCCGTTCTCGCATTTGTATTGATGAAAACAGTTGTTTCATTTGTCTCAAATTTAGGATATTTTGCCACAATTCCCATATAAGAACAGAGAATGGTTGTCGCAGATTGGTACATAACTGTGTGCTTGCCAGAAATGATAGCTGGAGGGTGATTCTTGAAAAATTTAGCATTCTAAATTTGTTTATGGTCTATTTGATTTACATGGGCCATAGACAAATTTATCATGCCAAATTTTTCAAGAATAGGCTCCCTGAACACGCTAATGGAGATACTGCATAAACTACTCCACGATAATGCGAGTACATTCCGCTCAGAAACAAAGTATTTCTTGGATCAGGAAAACATCGACTCGGTCCATCCTCCATACTGATCAAAGGTATGTTGCATAGTCAGCGATTTAGAAACCCTGTAGAAGCTGTTCAAGCGTTTAAAGGGGCTATTTTAACAACCTAACTTTGGATTGTTAGTTAGATCGTGCGAATGCAACAATACATTGATTTTAAAGGAAGGTAGCTCGACTAAGAAAACGAGTATGTTTCAGTCATATTTTATTTGTCCTATTCTTGATCTTTTGGTGTGGCGCCACATTCTAGTCTCCTTGGAAGATGAAACCATTGCATTAAAAAAAATATACATAAAAATCAAAGGCATTTATTCTCTTTACACAACGGATGGTTGCCTCCTTAAAATCTGCCACAATTAGTAGTTTGCAACCTTTGGCAAGTGCGCTCTTAGCAGCGTTAGATGGAAGTGAGGGATAAACAATATCCTCGCTACTATGTGCTAGACAAGAACATATTATATAGAATTTTTAATGATAGTTTCTATTCTGTGATAGTTAATCTCCGAACTTCTGATGTGATGGATATGTGCAGCTATGGCGATTGGGAGCAAGAAAATAATGAGCACAATGGCATGTCATATAATTACAAACGGAGCTGCCATGGAATTCACCAACTGGAGTTGGGCCCATCATAATACTATTGTTACACTTCTGGAGGGTGAACGGTGGACTCCGGACTAACGACCGGCTGTGGTAGGTTAGAATGCAGTCTTACCACCTGTTCACTCCCCATTCAAAACCATAGAATTTCTACAAGGTATTTTTTTTCTAGGAAAGAGTTAATTATTTTCCTGGAGAGACCAAGATCCTTAAAGAGGTGAAACAGAGATTTGGCTGAGAGGCCACGAGCGCCAACGATCACCGCATGAAGGTTTTGAATTATATTTGATTCCCATGGAACGGTTAATTCTACAATAAGGGCCACCTTCCGGGATAGGGAGTAAAGAGGACAGACATTTACATCTGGACGGGGGGCTGTGCATCTGAGATTTTCAGGGAATCTATACTGCTTAGAGACCAAATTAACCTCCAGAATCCAATCGGAAGCTATCTCGATTATTGAGAGAAATTTTGTAGTGGAATATATTTTGCCTTCAGAGACATCTCACAAACTGTGTTGGTGGCTTGGATGGTACTGTCAGACCCTTGTTCAAGCCATCGAGAGGCTAATTTCCTCGCAAATAACAGCAAAGACTTTGTCATGACGGTAAATATACCAACCTTTATTTAAGGCCACCTTGCAGCCAGCTAAAATATGTCTAGCTGTGCAAGGGGTATTACTACAATGGGGACATACACATGTTTTGAATAGCTCCGGGCGAGGTTACTGGGTATTCATATGCTGAAAGGCATTCAAATGAAATTTCAGCATCTCTGAGGTCGAATTATACAACATTACCTTCCAGTGCATTGGAGGAGGAATGCAAAAGTCCCCAACTGTCCAATCATTCTGGCATCTTCCTCGCAAGAGGGACTTCTTTTAGGTCCACTTCACTCATGGTTTCACTGCCATAGCTCAGACTAGTGCTATTCTGGCTGATTCCAGCAAGAAACTTATTGTGGAAGTCTACGCATGCTTGTAGATCATTTGATTCACTACGGACACTTACTGCGTGCTTTGTTATTGCTGAATCCTTAGAATTGGACAGAATCAAAGTTTGGGTTATTCTGGAGTTGTCATAAAGCAGAGAGGGCACAGTTTAAGAGCTAGCCCAAAGTGGCGTTTGGAAGTTGAAGGGTCAGCTGGTTTTGCAACAGGCAAGATTTTGGACTAGCTGTCACCAGCATATCCAGATGGGACAGAGTAATAATTTATTATCTATATCTCCAGTCTATTTTATTATCTATCTCTTTTAGGGGCATTTATACCGACAACTGTCGATCACTACCGTAATTACTCAATTTTTCTAGCTAATGGTACCAAATTCAAGTATAAAATTATTTGACTTAGTGGCATCTACAGCACAGCGTAAATGTTAAGCGCTACAGGCTCGCGGGCACTAAGATATTTATATATTTCTACTAGACTATTAACTCTAGAGCATACTGGAAGAAAGATATCGTTCAAACACTCATTTTGGGTGCCGTTTTTCCAAGAACGGAGGAGCGAGGGGATCGGAAACTCAATATATTATACTGAAATATAACCATGCCAAAAATCAGAAATTCCCGATCTTTTGCAAGGAAACACAATTGCAATTTTTATTACTGGACTATTAGGGCACTTATTTATTACTGGGCTATTAGCTACAACGGTTCTAAAGGAAATACTTAAACACGAGTCGTTGGGCGACCGGCCACTAAAAAAACGCCATCCGTCACTAGCGTCCACGTCCTCACCAAACTTAAAGCGACTGAAATTGCATTACTAAGCGATAAATGTACAGCGTGACTGGCACTAGATAGCGTAACTGAAATAGCATTATGATGTGGAATACTTCCCTACAGCTTGATTGGTAAAAGGCGTACATGTGTCTTCCTGGAAATGATTGCATGCCTGTAGACTTGGTGTATTATAACATGAATGCGGTATACGAACAACAATTTTTTGAATCGTGATGCTGACTTTGAAGCATGCTGTATTCGCTCTATGCATTTAATGAATACGATTGGTTTTACAAGCTTTTATTTTAACTTGTCCGATGTTTGTGGAGCTGACGGAGAATCACCATAAGGTTATAAATAAGACAAAAAAGGATTTTATCTCTTCATGCTGCCGGCTGTAGTTCATTATTGCAGGTGGGAGGTATGCTGTTGCTGTTACTATGCAGATTATAGCGGGTGGGAGACGTCGTGCACGCAACGCTATATTGTTTTATGTTTTTGCATTTTAAGAAGATGGTTCCAGAGTTGTAAACCCTGCTCTCTATTGAAGTTCAGGGTTCTTATTTCGATGGCTTCCGTTTCTTCTTATTTCAATGGATGATACGGGGTGAGTAAAATTATTTTTTGGATAGCACAATGGGATTTTGAAACTACACCCAGTGGTTCGTTACGATATGTAATATATATTGGAAGATCGTCGATTTTTCTCGCTGAACATTTTAACAGCCTTGATGTGTTCTATCAGTCGGGTTGCTACAGGTTGCTTTGTTTGTCCAACATAAGGCAGCTCACAGCTGAACTCGATATTATACTCACCCAGGTTTGCAGTGGTATGCATTCTTTGCAGGTCTCAGAGACAGAGCTATGCTTTGGGTCAGTTCGAAGATTGTTTTTCTAGCGAATTTATTCAGCGTCTTACATATTCGATACCTCACACCCTTGATGCATGGTAAGAATGCTCTGACTTGCTCGGTTTCTGGGTTTCTGCCATATTGGGTTGTGTGCGTGTGTCATGGTTATGTGCGTGTGCCATGGTGTGAAAATGCTTAGCGTCGTATAGATTGCGTGCTCAATTCACGAGCGACGTTTACACTGAGCTTGGATGGTAGGGATGATGGTGTAAGCTGGCATGCAAATATCTGTGTGCGAGTGTGGGCTTTCTATATACCGTATGTCTATCTACCCTAGACAATGGCGGTTCGCTGAAGCGTTGGGAGCTACAAAATTCACGAGGTAAAACCCATTTTCGTCTTATTTATAATGTCAGAGGCCCAATATTATTCGATTTCACTATGCTGCGTATTTTGTGTGAAACTAATTTGTAACTGCCAAGAGAAATTAAATGGCACAACCGGCCATCCCCCATACTTAGTATTATCATCATCATTAAAATATGGTATGCAAAATGTAGTAACAGGGACAGGAACTCGTACAAAGACCTTAATGTAGGTCAAGTGCGGTTACCAGCGGTTGACAAATTGTCCTTATCAACAATGACAGCTGCCTGATTTAGTAAACTTGCATTTGATATTTTTATTTTTCTTTGAACATTGCGAACTCGGTATTTGTTATAATTTTATATAATAAATAATTACGTTTAAATAAAAGCTTGTTTTTTTTATGTGAACTTGTATTAGTTGTTTATGCACATGTAAAGCGATCTGTGGTATATTACGTCAAAAATTCACATACCTCGGGATTTGTTGAGGCATCGAGTGCGCCTCTCTCTAAACATTCGCAATCATTGGGCTAGAAGAAAAATAATTTTCTACATTTTCCTGAATCTGGCTGTGACCAGGTTACGCAAGTGACAGTCACGCTGGATCTGGATTTTGTCGTTCTCTCTACGCTAGTACTAACTTTTGTGAGCAGTCGGCGGCTCATCTTGTCCTTGTCTTCGTCCAGCGCCATGTAAAGAAGTGCTTGGTCCTCTTGGTCCTCTTGTTCCCTTATTAGTTCACGCTTCAGCTCCACTTCCATTATGAATTCGTCCTCCAGCTGGTTCTGAGATTCTTCTAGATGTTTCATTAAAACCTGTAAAGTATCCAGATGTTCGATTTGTTATAGTGCTGATGACATTGTTGTTAGCAACATCCACACTCTCAATACAAAGTGAAGATGTAACTGGTACATCTGCTAGGTGTCTATGAGTGTACATAATATTTTGAGACGAAGTTTTGAAACTTCTTGGAGAGGCTCTATATAAACAGTGTGGAGAGGCTCTATGACATCGCTTAATATTCTGGGGAATGGTAGTAAATTCAATGAGAATTCTTACGCTTCAATCTTTATAGAGCGTCTCTGTTTAGCAGCACAGCTTCTGTTAAAAGAAAACACTTTACCATACAGCGCCTGAGAAACCTGATGCTTTTTGTAGGAGTTTAAGAAGCATGCTTCTATCAAATAGCAGGAGCATTGGCTTTTGAAAAAAAGCAGAAATGCTCAGCACTAGTACGGTTCATGACACCATCCCCATAAACAGTTTTTATTTAATTAAACATCTTGAATGGCACATTTCCCTCCACGACAAGAAACCGGAATACACTCCTCAATTTGTAGCTCACGGGATTCGGAATCGAGACACTCATTTCAACACTACTACGAGAGTTTTCAACCGACTGAGACTTGATATTGACCTGGAACGCAGTGTTGCCATCTTTGTTGAAAAAAATCCTTTGAGCACCAGATGCTCAGACCGCTTACTTTCTGGACATGCCTCGAGCGTTACACTAGATTGAAGTGACTTGTAACTTATAAACTAGGGTGAGACCGAATTTGGGATTGATATAATTCACTATTCACTATAGGAAATTCGGTTGTCTAAATGATCAAAACCGCCAGGAGCAGTGTTGGAATTGTTAGTATAATTTGAGAAATATTAAGAAATACTTACAGCTACCACCACGTTGACCAACACAAACTGCGCCATCAGCACAAATATGACAAAGAATATCGGTGCGAGTATATTTGATACGCAGCAGTTTCTAACGCAGTCCACAGTGCTGTCGCACTCTTCCCTGAGTGTGTCCTTCATGATGCCATTCCAGTTATCGCCGGTGGCAACTCTAAATAATGTTAGGAAAGCCATTCCGAAGTTGGCAAAATGAGCGTGTTCACCCAGACCTATGGAAAATAATAAACCAAAATTGTTATAGACATTTACTGATACAACGTTGGATGATAATGATGATGATGAACTACGGAGGGCCAATTGCCAAACCACCCGTGCTTAATTCTTCTTTAATGATCTGAAGAGTGTACGGAGAAAGATGGTATTTTTTTTATAACACGGTAGACGCATCTGTCTAGCTTTTTTAGCGACCGTCCCGGTATGCTTTTGCACACCGTTCAGGTTAAGGACCATTGTAGCTTGACGAGTAAATGAAGAAGCGAAAATATTATTAGACACATCAGGTATATTCCGTTTCCTCTCATTATATTCATTACCCAGTTCATAATGGGGCATCCATTAATTACGTTAACTCAAAATGGGTTGGGGTGGGGGGGAGATCTGGTAAATTCTCATATATTCTGAAGATTTTAGAATTCAGATTTTCTTTTGTAAACGAATTTAGTAAAAATGTCAGACACCTCATTCGGCTCTAGAAATTGCCTCCTTAAAAATAAATCAGCCATCAACCCACCTTGACATGGTATCTCGTCCGAGCACTCCAGTCTTCCGAACAGCTCTACTCCTAGCGCAGCGAAAATGAAGAACAACAGGAAGAACAGCAATCCGAGATTCCCGACCTGCGGCAGCGCTTGTATAACCGTATCTAGAAGCGCTCGTATACCCTTTGCCATTTTCAGCAATTTCAAAACTCTCGCTATTCGTAGCACTCGCATCACTCGCATAATCGTCGGGTTTATAGGAATAATATTCGTTTGCAGCTCTTCCAAAACGATACCCGCTATAGAGAGCAAAACGATGGCGACGTCCAACTGGTTCCATTTGTCTTTTAGGTATATTTTGAATCCGAGAGCGACGACCTTCATCGCCGCTTCCAGTATGAACACGGCGGTGAAGAAGTAGTTGAATAGCTTGAGGGCGTATTCCAGGGCGGACGGCATTCTGTAGTATTCGACGGCCATCGAGAATATATTCAGTCCGATAACTCCAGCGACGGATAAGTCGAAATACTTGGACGTTACGAAATTGTGGATGAACAGCCTCGAATGGGAGTAGTTGGAGTGGTATGGCGGCTCATGCATTTCTGGAAATAAAAGGAAGTTGTAATGATTACAATTATTTTAGCGATTCTTTAGAATGCATCTGTCAGGTTTGTATTTTAAGTTCCCGATATCCTAGGCCATGCTATATGAATATATATATATATTTTCGGACCTGGATTGTTTCCGTAATAGCTCTCAAAATTATTCTCTTTTCTGTTCTCTTTATATTTACCACCCCCATTACAGAGAATCTGACACCTTTATCACCTTTATGCTGACGACTTTAAGTCTATATTCACACAAAATCAGACAATATTCAATTTGCCATGCTCGATTTGAACCAGCCTTGTCCCGTGTATTTTCCTGGGCTAAAAGTCACGGCATTGTCTTAAACCCTACCAAAATACAAGCAATTGTGATTGGCGGTCTGTAATTATTGTCGGCTTTACGTCCAGTAAAAATCGAGATCAGCGTCGCTGGATGTTCTAAAGTGGTGTAAATTTTTCATCAACTAGATCCGGTATCTCACCAACACATTCAACCGTCCACTCTAGAAAATAATTACCACTAAAATTTAATTATAAAAAGAATGTTCTCACGTCTTCTCTTTTTCTCCAACTGTAGCGCTCTTTTAGCAGCCCGTCTCACTCGTTCTTCTTTCTCTTGCTCTTCTCGGCAACGATGGAAATTCTCGACGACAACACCGACGAACATATTCAATACGAAAAATCCGACTAATAAGATGAACGCTATGAAGTACAAGAGTCTCCATTCTGAGTAGTTGACGACAGGCTGAAAAATTAGTAATAATTAGGGAAATTACAAAAGATGGACGTGATTTTTATCGTTATAGGATGTATACATTTTATTTTTTACATTAGATGCATTAGATTCTGGGCTGAGCCCGAATGCATTGCGACTTAAGGCTGTATCCAGAAAAAAATCGATGGGTGGGTTTTATTTATTCAGGAAGTCTTAATATCATCTTAATATGATAAATAAAATAATAATAAATACAAATGAAGCTGCCATTGAATTCACCGACCAGAACCAGCCCCAGTCCTTCATCTAAGGCTGACTTGCAGTCAGCTAAAATATGTCAAGCTGTGCAAGGGGTGTCTAAAGGGGCGTAATGGGACCTTACA
The DNA here is from genome assembly GCA_027564375.1 of Micropterix facetella. Lineage (NCBI taxonomy): Eukaryota > Metazoa > Arthropoda > Insecta > Lepidoptera > Micropterigidae > Micropterix > Micropterix facetella. The sequence goes on along the minus strand of JAOPUG010000037.1, from coordinate 22,021,803 downwards.
GCTCGGGTCATAATGGTTAAATTTGTTATCATGGTCGGCCTGACTCATGGCTCAACACCTATCCGGCAGCCTCCCCGAATAGAGACTAACCCGGTAAACCCGCTATGCAGTTGGATATGGGGGTATACCGGTCTTTCTCAACTGACGAATAGTCGGGACCTGTCGTCACCTATCCTTAGAAAGAACCTGTTAGCCACCCGATCTCGGGTGGTCATTGCCAAGTAAAAGACGCCACGAGTCTGCAGTATTTACGAGTGACAGAATGTCGCGTTGTTACGAAAGGTAGAGGTCACGCAAGCGACTTCGAGCCTGAGATGGGTGGATGACGATATCCATCTAAATTTGGTAGTCAGGGGTAAGGGTGCCCTCTGGGTGTCTGATCGTGCCTCGCCGTAAGGGTTGGCCTCTGACGGGCAGTGACGGAACTTGATATGTGGATTTGTGTCAGCAAATTTTTTTACACTCATCTTAAGGCGATATAATGATAGAATACGTCTCGGGTGGCGGGTCCCCCCATAGTAAAATCTTAATATTAACCCTGAGTAAGGGGTATTGATACAAAGGGGACATAAACTATCCTCTGAATAGCTCTAATTAGCGAGGTTACTGGGACCTGGAAGCGTGTTCTGAGAGGCATTTAAATACAATTTCAGCGTCTCTGGCGTCTAGTCATACAACATTATTTTCCAGCGCATTGGAGGAGAAATGCAAAAGGCTCTAACTGTTGTCCAGTCATTCTGGCATTAAAGGCCAAACAATATGAGCCATACTGTTGCTGTCATAATCTCCTCGCAAGAGTGACTTATTCTAGTCCATATCGCTCATGGCTGTACTGCCATATCATAGATAGACCAACGTCATCCTGGCAGGTTCCAGCCAAAACTTTTTGTGGAAGTCTACGTGGGCTTGTAAATCATTTGATTCCCTATAGCTACTTAATGTGCCCTTCAATATTGCCGAATCCTTAGAATTTGACTATCTCACTTAAAATTACATAAAGGGCTCGATTGCGTTTCTCGTGAACTGGAAATTTATTCATGTGAATGGGACAGGGCAATACATTAGAGTGGAATATGAAATGAACGGTTGTCACTTTCCTGCATTAGAACTACCCACTGAGAAAAAAGCAGCTAAATCTGAGACTGCACCAGATGATAATATTAACTGGAAGGACCACATACAGATCACTGCATCAAAAGTCCGCCAACTTATCCACGTTTTTAAAGTTTTAAGAAGTGTAATCGCAAAACCCTTAATCAAAACTATCAATTGTGCTTTAGTCAATAGTAGGTATACTATCATATGGGATCCTTAGATGGGGTGGGTGTCACTTTCAGCTTTAGATTTCTAATTAAGGATTAAAATTCAATCATCAGCATGGACTAATGGCCACTAGGTACATAAGTGGAGGTGGGCCAAAATGGCCTTAAAATTAGGACGGTAACTGTCTGTTTGCTTGCCCCCTCCCCCTCATATCTTTATTATCACTACACGCCATAGGTGAGCTGATTTTTGAGCCTCCAAGTGTTCTGGGTTGGTCGGCGGGACCTGCTACAAGTAATAGTATAATAAATATATAAGACAAAGTTTTGGTGATTTTCCTTTCCTCCTGCACCGCTGTTTTTCCATGGCCGCCGTTCCATGTCCAGTCTAAAACCGAAGATCCTGGTCTTTAGCTCTTTAGATCCTGATCCTACGGCATCCCATTTCTAGCCGGTATTTAAAAGCTAGCTACCGCTTAAAATTGATTTCAGTAGAAGGACTGTTCCAAGAAAGACTTAAAATAACATGAATAAAAATATACAGACCTGCTGATCGACTCCCACAGCATCCAATCCGGAATACATAATATTAACCCATCCGTCCCTCGAGCTAAGGACGAACAGAGACATCAGCGCTTTTCCCAAGTCGTCGAAGTTGTATTTTCTATTGATCCAAACGTTTCCATCGATGGCAAGGCACTCTGTCCTGTTCTTCACGCCCTTTACGTTTTCCCCCTCGCAATAGAAAAAGGTTCCCTTGAAGAGCTGCACGCCGAGTATTCCGAATATGATGAAGAATGTGCAACATATTAGTACGATGTTTCCGATGGGACGCAGCGAGGAGAGTAGAGTCTGCACTACCAGCTTAAGGCCTGGAGCCCTGTTGATCACTCGCAGAGGTCGGAGAGAACGTAATAGTCGAAATACCTGGAAGAAGAATTGATAAAAAAATCATCCACTTAGAATTAGACAAACTATAACCGTTGCTAATTAGAGTACAAACACATTGAGACGCCTCTAATTTATCAGTGGTAAGCAGTGAGCGTCGCTCACAGCGATGCGCAACCAAGAGAGGTGTACTGTCGCGATAGCTGTTTAGAATATTTGAAGCCCCGAGAATAAACACGCATAGATACCGCCTTATTAGGATGATGCTTCTCAATGTACGATGCAACAGTTTCCCATGCTTTCAGCATTTCTCTTGTTGCATCAGAGATTATTGTTTTACTACCTCCTCCTCCTCCGCTGACAAACTCTCCTCCACAACTTCTTACTGTGAACACGATGCAACTCCATAAGCTCTTCGGTGGTAAGCTCTTGGCTGTGGTCTTCCACAAGCTTATCGATCTTATTGTTATCCACCTCCAGTCCCATGATATTGGTCAAATACACAATATTGGTGACTACAGACTCCACAGGTACTGTCTCAGACCCCTCAAAGTCACATTCGTCAACGCTCTCTGGCCAAAGCTTCTAAGTAGAAGTGAGCGTCCTCTGGATAACCTCTTCCCACACCTTGTTAATCATCTTGAGGCAAGCAACGATGTGAAAATGACCTTTCCAAAACTCTCCGAGAGTGAGATTGATCCCTTCAGTCACCTCAAAGCAACGCTCGAGGTGAGTAGAGGTAGATTGATTTAGAGAGGTAGATTGTGTAGAATATTCGAACATAGATATTTCATGATATCCAACTCGACGCTCGCCTTGCCGTTCTTAGCTGGCGTTCTTCAGGTTCTCGAACGTGCAGTAATATATTGGTTTGGCAGGGGTCGTACGATGGAGTTTTTCGAGGCACTGATGATACGGCGTCGGCGCGGTTAGTGAATTGTATATACGTATGGCAGGAGAGATGGGACGTCGCCGGTCGGATCGGTCGCTTAACCCAAGGTTTCTTTCCGGAGATGGGGACCATGGAAGGTTGAGTAACGGTAAGTTTTTGCGCTGGTTTTCCGCGAAAGAGGAAATCATACAAAGCAATAGCAATAAAATTGCCGTGAGCATAATAAGCTCATAAAGCAAATAAAAATTATTTATTTATTTTTGTTTTTATTAAATTTGTAATTCACAATAATGTACAGTAAAATGGACATGTACAAACAAAATGTCATAGACAAAAATCCAGTAGCAAAAAACTGATAACATGATATGCCAAAAACGTTGCCAGTGATCCTATTTTAATGTTACCTAACTGCTATAAGCCTGTTCTAAGGCGGATATTTAAATTGTCATAAATATAATGTGAACATATATAAAAACTAATTAAAGAAAAGAATATAATTAAAGTGAAATAATGTATACACTAATAGTTATTATTAATCCTTATTAGCCGGACAATCAAAGTAAAATTGAAAATATTAAATGTAATCATAATAAATAAAAATGATGTACAAATAGAAAGTATTTAAATAATCATAATTGATAAAAAGTAGATTAAGATAACTATACTTAATTATAATTATTAAAAATTAGTAAAAAAAATAAACATGAGATTTAAATGAGTACATATAGAGATATTAAAATAATCAAAAAAAAGAAAGTCGTTCTCCTGAAATCTATAATAGAAACCTACAATGACATGAAAATATAAATAATATACTCCTCTCCGGCTGTAGGCTCTTATCTGATGGACGTAATGGTCAGCTGATTGCTGTGGTCGTGTTTGTAGATTGACCTAAGTATTGTATAGACGCTGAATGGCGTTTAGTCCTTATCTTGGAAACGTAATCGCACTGGGCACAATGTAAATACGTATTAGGAGCTTGTACCATATTCATATTGCCATCGGAATCGGTTTTGTATTTTCTCCACTATCAGAGTTTAGGTTCCAAAATATAAGCATGTACACTCTCATAATACACGCAGACATGATGACGTAGTCCTGCCTAAAGGGCACCTTATACAATCTCAAAAGTCCTTTGGATAATTGAGCTTCAAACACTTAAACCAGCTACCACTCTCCACAAGGCATATGGAAACAAAGGTGTTTGAAAGGTTCCTTAAACAAAAGCTGCAATCCACTCATGCTTTCTATAAGCTGGATGATATTTTGAGCATGCCATTTCATTTAAATGTGATAAACATTAATCTGTAACTTTTAGCTATCTCGTTTAGTGTATAAAATATTTATTTTAACGAATTTTACAGCAACATAAAATATGTAGATTAAAGTTTAACTCTTCAAGCCCCGCATAACCATATACCTATGGTTCTACACTAAAAGAAGCATACGGCCTCGGAAAACCATAAATGGTTCCATGATTCGAGCCAAGTTTTAATAAATATTGTTTTTGCTATTTTGCTTTACAACATTGATTTTTTGGTATATGCGAAGAGAGCAGAAAATTTCCGTTCGGATTATACCTGCCTCCACTCAATGTCACTCCATGGCTAAATGCATATCTATGGTTTGAGTCGGAAATTTTCAGACACTTCAGGCTATACATATTCAACATCGAATATCTATGTATTTTTGTATGGAAATAATTAAAACAAAGTATTAGGCTTTGATAAGGCATATAATTATTATTATCAGAGTATTTAAATTTTTTTGCATAGACTATCTAAACAATATAATTTCCCTGAAAGTCTCGGATGCACAGCCCTCCGTCCAGATATAACTCTTTACTCCCTATCT
>JAOPUG010000037.1:21958494-21969943 GCA_027564375.1 Micropterix facetella | reverse complement strand
ATAAAGACAATAAAATAAGAATAGTATTTAATATATCAATATTTAATATGATGCCTATATATAAATAGTTAATGGTTTTAATAGTATTTCATATTTATTTAAAATGTAGTTATATAATATAATAATGCAGTATAATAATTATGCTATGTTACAATTTTTGGTTAAAGTGAGTTAAGTCTCTCGAAGTTTTTAATACTGATGTGTCGATGTGTCGATCAGGCGATGTGTCGTTCTTTTGTATGCATATTTTGTCATATCAGATCCAGACTTATCGATAGTTCTTATTTTTGGCAAAAAATTGCGCGGCTGCATGGAGCTTTTTGATGTCACAAGATGATTTTCACAGACGTAGACAGCTTTTATCTCTCCGTTGAATCCGAGGTATTTGCTGTTCAATTTGTCCAACTGGGCTCTGCGCATTGACCATAACTATCGATTTGCGACAGTTTTTTTAAAAACGGACTTAGTTTAATCGAGTTATTGTGCATAGTAACATCCACAAATCACAGAGCCAGTCATTATTTCTGTTTTGATTTAGATGGACTCTAGGATTCATAAAACGCCGAGAAAAGTCTTTCTGGACATTTTAATTTCTAGTCATAGAGTCCAGCTACACCATAAAAGAATTGTATCGGTCTATCTAGATGTGGAACATGGAGAAAAGTCTTTTTGACGATTGAATATCGTTACATTGTTTGCCCGATTTTAAGATTTCAGCCCCGCACAGGGCGTATACATTACATGTAGGTACTGCTACAAAGATGCAGAAATTCCCAGTCCCCAGTTCTCTCAGAATATTCAGTAGGAGATAGAGGGCCAAGTTATAAAAACCATAGATCCAGAGCGACTTCGTTTAGTGAAGGAACATATTCAGTTCTTCTATGCGTACGAAACTTATTAAGGGTAATCATATAAGAAATCATCTAAAAAAAAGACATCTAAGAAAATTTTCTTTAGCGATTTGAACATTACAAATTATATACAATATATATAAAAGGACTACGAATAATCCTGGTAGTAAAATAATTTATATGTGGATATTTTGATCCCAGAATAAGACCTTAGGACCGTTTGCGTGAAATGTGACATTTTGGTGGCAAAAATTGATAATAGGTGGTGGCGAAGAATTGGAAGAAACTCAAAAGCAGCTTTATGAGCACCGCTAAGCTGTAGCAGCTGCATACAAACAAAAATATGATGATAGCTAAAACATGAGATGATTTGATTGTCCCCTAACATTCGATGTGCAGCAGTGCCTTCCCAACCCTTAATTAAATACTGGAGCTGATTTTTATAAACGGTATTATGGTCGTACAATTTGGCAATCCACGAATGTGTTACAAATAAGGCACCATGTTATATGTGGCACGAGGCAAGTGGTGCTCGTGGAGGCAATAAAATCTCTTCTTGCTGAATTACCAAACCACATTAAGAAGATAATTTTGTGTTCAGATTCATGTCTAGGGAAGAAAACAATATTTTTTGGATTTAAAGTTTCACGCGGACAAAATACAGCTGGTACAGGACTTAAAACAAGATGATTGTCAATCACGGCTCAATTTAGCCAGTGAATTGCTAGAAAAGCCTCGAATACGTAACAATATCCTGTTTTCAGACGAGGATCATTTCTATTTAAATAGTTTCGTAAATAAACAAAACTGCCGCTACTGGAGCGATCAAAATCCTCGTCTGAAATAACAAAAAACTCTCCACTCCCCAAAAGTAAATGTTTGGGCAGCCATCGCAAGTTATGGAATTATTGGTCCTTTTTTTTGAGAAGTCTAGGGGCCAAAACGTTACAGTGAATTCTGAGCGGTACGTTGTGACGCTTCGCAACTTTTTGAAACCAACGCTCCGCTGAATGGCAGGTTACAATACACGGACATAGTTTCAGCAAAATAGGGCGACCTACCATACTTCAGACTTAAGTATGGACGTGGAGAAAAAAATGTTTCCCAGGAAGGTGATTTCCCGCAGAGGTGATATTGCATGGCCACCTAGGAGTCCAGACATGAAAGCAGCCGATATTTTTTATGGGGATTTTTTACGATTAGAATTTACGACAACAATTCTATAATAAGTACGCTGAAAGAGAACATTAGTCGGGAAATCGGATCGATCTCACGACAAACACTTTTGCGAGTATTCCGAAACTATCATGGTAGGTAGGAAGTGTCGCAATCGCTAGGGGCGTTATTAAGACTATCTGATTTTTAAATGCTAAATAGCAATTATTTATTTGTGCATATTGATAATTATAAATAAATAAAGTTATAATCGGAACTTTTGTTTTATTTGTCAAAAAACAACGTTGCTATAGGCCATGCTATATTGCATGCTTTTCGTAAAGCATTTTTCACTACTGTCTTTTTGATTAATTTTGAGTTAATAATAGTTTAATTTCAGTTAAGCCACTTTTCACACATGAAAAACTGACAGTTGAGTTGGATATGGCGAATCCCATCAGAAAAGAGTATTAAAAATACCTTAAGTACCTTTATTTGTATGCTTGCAATATTTGTAAAAAAATATGGATATCGTTTTTTGCATCTCCTGAAAAGTAACAAGTTTGGGCGTATATCTTATTTCACTTGAGGCACAGAATATTGCATTGACCACAAACATATCATCGATGTCACACACATTCATATTAATTGATGTTACTTACCACTATCAGAAGTACAAAATAGATCCAGTCCCAAAAACTATGGGCATCCTGGACGTAGTACATTATATCCGACCATCCTTCAAGTGAAATAACCTGAAAAAAAGTACTCGTTTAATGTTGAGACGCGTTTGTTGTTGTGTAGTGTTACTTGCTATGCTGATACCTTTGGGCTTGGAACACGTGGAACGCTTAACACAAGAGCAAGCGTACAAGCGATTTCATTTAAGAGTAAAAAAGTCTTTCTTTATATGAAAATGTGTCTAGCTTGCAGACGTTTATCCGCTACAGCCAAAGGTTCCAAAAATATATTATACAACCAAAGAGTTTCATTGTCAAAAATAGGAATTATTTTTTCAATATCTTTAACGCAAGTAGCTAGTTCCAGAAACTTTCAGTATGGCCCATGTAATAGTACTATCAAGCGAATAAATATAGGTATCCTATGTATCGAGCTGCGTTTACTTTATTTATTGAAGTTCGACGAAAGGGTTGTTCTTAATTCTTGTTCATGGATGGCCAGATGGATAACATACATAATAGGTTAAGAAATAAATTGATTTACAATTCTTAGATAAGTCGTTCCTTATCCGAACACAATGAGAAATGATATTAGAGGATTAAATAGCAGTAGTTTTATAAATAATTTCGAGACAATGCCATTTTAGGAAATATATGGGGATACATTATTTTGATTACATTATTACGTCTTCATCCCTTTAAAAAAAGTCATATTTTTCTTATTAAATTACATTGAAACAACTTATTATTTTTCATATTTCACAGTGTAGCAATAATAACCATAATACAAACAGCAGAGAAACTTTCCAGACACCTTGTATATCTGATTTGGTTATCTCATAGAGCCAAAGCGATACCCGGAGCGGCAGCATTGCTTAAAAGTGCAACCATTTGGCATACAAAATGCAAATGGGCGAAGCTAACGTCGCGTCGCAGACAAGGTAAACAGAGAAAATTATCCTGAACTCGTAATCTAACGGAAGAGAAAAACTTTCTCTTTATGTAAATGCGGTTTTATCGCTTTGTGCAGTTTTCTTTTGTACTTTTAATGCAGCAGTGTCTTAAACTAGAAGTGTCCTCAATAAAGTGGACTTGCCTCTTTCTGAACTTTAACAAATGAACTGAATCACAAAAGGTAAGGGATATTTCGAAGAATGAACATTTCTTTTATTCAATAGAGAAAACTAAAATTAGTTCTATAGATAAAAGTCGTTACTGAGGAAGGATTCTATTTGAAGTCATTATTTTTTAAATGTGTATATTTCACATATTTCTAAAAAACATTACTGAAAAACCAATGCATTGAAATTTAAAATGAATAAAGATATCAACTGGTAATTATTCAAATAGAATGTCGCCTAAAATACAAGCTCTACCGTATAAGAATAAATAATTAATCGCCTGAAATTTAAACAAATCATGATTGGCTATAAAATATCTATATCTGGTGCCATCGAGTTAATATCATTTAAGCGCCGCAAAGGACGTACTAACTAGTTTCACCCCATAAGGTTAGAGCCCGATTACGGCTCCGCGAAAAGATGGCACGATCGTGCACGAAGATAATTATTAAGCACGAAACGATCCACCTTAGCTTGTAAGCTAGGGTTTTCAGTTTTACCTGGAACTAGATTAAGAATATAGAACATGGTCAGTATGTTTCTTCTGTGACTAACCATGCCTGTGATAAATACAGTCGAATACAATAATGGATAATATCCATACTGCATGAAGTACAACAATCTCAAAAAACACTTTTGTAGCTTTTTCAGCGCGAGGATATAGGTAATTTCGTGGTGGTTCCAAATATCTGCATTCGTTTCCATGCGACTTCTAACGATTGAGTTCTACAACGTGCGCATAACCAGAATATTATTGAAATGTTTAAATTGCCGTATCGCTAACCATAGAACCTGAAAAAAATTAAGCTAAAATTTATTAAAAAAGCACACTAAAGCTTCTATGCATATATAAGAATCCTTCTAAATCCTGTTACCTCCTTATTAGAACTATACCAGCGAGAATTGAGGTCGTCAGTGGGGTGCTTTATAGCATCTTAGTAAATTCGTATTCGGTCCATTTAGTTTCTGTTGCCCGAAACCTTGGTATTTTCTTCACATGAAATCAATTTTTGCCACTATATCACTATACTGGTTGTTTGGAACTAAAATCATTTTTTCAAGGGGCAATTCTGTGCATCAAACTGGACACCAAAATTTAAAAAAATGTATTTAGGAGCTATGAGTTTTTTTATTACAGCAGATTATATGACATGCAACTCTAAAATGAAAACTATCTACATAATTTTGATTTAGGTCTTCGTTACTGAGATTTTTTATTATATCCTTAAGTCAACTAAACATACCTATTTCTCGGTAATCCAAGCTTAATACAAAAAAGTTGGACCCAAATTATTTTCAACTACGTTTATGTAGAATAATCTCTTGTTTAACAAAATCTCCTAACAACTTAGAAAGACATTTTACTATTTTACTACGGTTTTATTAGGTCAGTTTCTTGTACGCATGTTTGTCTTTTTGTTCGGTGTCTGTCTGTTCCGTACAAGTTTGCAATCAATTTTAAACTGACTTCCCGATATCCGATCATACTGAAATTTTACACACACCTTTAGTTCTGGAAACAATACAATATGCTTTTAGTCCGTTTTAAGTTCGATTAATAATAAAATTAAATAAACAGCGTCATCTAGCAGCGGCGGTCCGAATTCCGCTGCAAGCAAACCGCAGCGCTGCCATCGACGGAGGTCGCTAGGCAACGCTTCGCCTTGCTTGAAAAAAAAAAAAAAATTTTTTATTTTCAAATTCATTGAAATTTATGCAAATTTGGATACACGTTAGTAAGTTTTTCATGGTATTCCGCAGAATTCGTAATTTGGTGTTGAATATTGTCTGTCAAATGCCAAAAAGTCTGTGGCTTATTCCCCTAAATTTCAGTTAACGTAATGCCAAATAAAGTAATCTGGCGCTGTTAAATAAGGGAATCTGGCAAGCCATGACACATCACCAAAATGGGAGATTGAGTAAGTGAGAAAAGCATCATGAGAAATATTAGAATTTGTCCGCATTCGTGAGTCTCATTACCTTTCTCCTAAAAAGCCACAACAATACTATAAAAGTTTCCTATGGGGTGATTCTTTTTATGCCACCTATATAGCGATTGTACTAGGCTTAAATAAAATAAAATATACATTTTTTTCTACTACTGATTCATCTTTCTTAATAGTTTCATTAAAATTGCAATCCTAACATGAATTACTCAAAAGATACAAAAAATAGGTTACCAAAATATAACCACTGCACTAAAATAACAGCCAAAAACAATATTCCATACATGTGCTAAATCAGCTTTTTGATGACCACGATGATGAAATCCCAGTACAGATTTCGTAATATCTATGTCATTAGTACAATAGCTTTTATATGTAAAAGAACAATTTTTGAGAAAATATTGTCTGCACCCAATATTACAAGACTGGCTATCGTACCTTTGTCACTCTTTTCAGTATTTTCCTTTGCCCAGGCCAGATCGCTTCCGCTCTATCCTATGTGGATTTCGCGCTGCAGCTAAACACTCACATAGAAACCTGTATTGCTCGACACGAAGCACTTTCCATACAGCTAGGTTTTGGCAGTCAACGGGCTGATCCTGAGTGGTTATTTTTAATGTATAGACGGTTCCATTGGAGCTGATAGAAATAACAGCTAGAAGTAAAATGTACAGGCATTTACGTTCTTTCAGCTGGCTTCTAATCAATTTACAATAACAGCAATACCACCAGTCTATCTTGCATTAACAATGTTGAATCCATCTATCTTGATATAGACCGTTATGTTTTTTTTTGCAGTGTGGGCTCAAATAAGATGGTATTATGTATAGATGACTCAGCAATCCTGCTTATTAATAATTGAAATTCAACCTATCATCACTGTGAGACAAGTCGTAATCTATTGTGATAATACCCTGCTTTTAATTTTCCCAGACCAACACGGGGCTTATTATAAATCTCAGAATTCCTCTGTGTGTTATGTTGCTGACCTCCTCAGGTGTTAATATCACATTTTCTAGAGACAGTCTCTAGTAAGCCATTGGTTTGTATGTCAAGTAGATCCTCTGCCATAGAATGTATCAATTAGTGTTCAGCTTCCAACACCATACAGCAATATAAGCAGGATCTTGATAATTAGGCTGGTGTATTATCCGCATAATACGTTTTAACTGAAATAAAGCAGCTCTAGCTTTTCAATTAATCTCTTTGCATTTGTCTCAGATGTCTTTCAATTGTAACCGAAGTGAAAGATACATTGTCTTTTCAAGTCTATTCTATTAGCTATGATTGATGGTGGGTTCACATGCACTTTATTGACTATTATAGGTCTTTGTTGCATTCAGGTTCAATCCATATTCGTCACAACTATAGTAGTGACTTTGTCAATTAAGAGCTGCAGTTCTTCTATACTGTTGGCTATCAATCACAGTATCATTAGCATATTTCAAATTGTTGGTGTGATAAATTTATTAAATAATAAAATAACTTTCAGCCCAGGCAAACTCGACCAAAAAAAGGGCAATCAGCAATACAAATCTATGTAGTTCCAAAAGTTTCAGAATTGTGTAGGAGTAGGTCCCCTGAAAAACGTTAAATAAAGTCCCCTCAATTACAGGCGCCCCGGGTGGTAGGAAGGGTTAGAGGGGGTTATAGGTCCTGCTTTTCAGTTTTTCACCTGTAACTCGAAAATAGTCCACCTTAGCGACAATAATTATAAAGTTCAAATACTTCATTACGGAAAAACGCATCAGGATATACCCTATCCAAATTTGGTAATTTAAATGTTCTAAGTTGGTATGGAAATGTTGTGCCAACACAATTTATTGTTAAAAAACAGTTGATGGTGCCGCTAGTACAAGTTTTGTTGTTACCGTTGTAAAACTTTTGATAGGGTATATCTTGAAAACTATTTGTTTTTACGTAACTAAGTATAGCACAAAGTTGTGGAAAATTTACTAAGCTTCAATTTTATTCTATAATTATTGTCGCTAAGGTGCACCGTTTTCGAAGTACGAGCGAAAAACTAAAAAGGGGGACATATAACCACCTCACACCCTCTTCCACCCCCGCAGCACCTATAATCCAGGTGACTTTATTTGACGTTGTTCAGGGGACCTACCCCTACAGAGTCCTGAAACTTTTGAAATTACGTAGATTTGTGCCGCCGATTGCCCTTTTTTGTTTCAGTTTGTATGGGCTAACTAGTCGGCTCCCCGCAAGCCGTTTTAAAAACCTTCGTTCCAAAAAATGTATGCGCATTAGAAATGGGCCACGCCCTAAATTTTTTGTGAAAACTTTTATGAAGACATTTTATTAACAAATGTCGTAATTTAATTATCGCCATGCGCCATTTTCTCGTTTACTTTTTGACGCTGCCATAGCTCTCGCATTCTCCCGACACTGGATTTTTAAGGCTTATTTAAATCCTTTTGACACCATGTTTTCTATGATTTGCGTTATCTATAATTCCGAATAGATTTACGTGTCATATGAGACGCATATTTAATATTTTTTTATTTTCAATTTAACATCAATTTTCACTTATATTGCGGTGATTTTTAATTATCATTATTTAGTCCTATTAGTGCTATAAGAGCTCTTTTCAGCTATGCTAGAATTAATTTCCTAACATAATGCGTTTCTGCGCAACACAAAATTAAATTATACATAAAGCTAATTCGTGACTATCACGCGCATGCGTCTACAGCCGCGCGATGATATTGTAGGCGAACCACATCCTATGTGACAATATCGCAGTTATTAATATCGTAGGTATTATCGATTCAAATCTGATGGCATTTCGTAACATAAGAAAGTTTGACACGCCTATACTGTAACAAGCAAATAGGTGTTTCTCGTCAAAAACTACCATTTTTTCTACGCAATACTGATTAACAACAAAAATTGTAACACTCTGATCATTACTGGTTCGAAAAAAACTACCCTAATTCTAGCTCGTTTAATCATACAATCGATAACATCATCCTCTATTGTACGCACAACGTCACGTAGCTTTGAACCGTTGGAAAATTGACTTTACAACTTCCCACTATTTCCAGGTTGAGAACAAACATTGTTATAAACGGTGTAAACAATATTCGCCTCTGTTCGCACTAACTTCCCTCTTTAATATACCAGTGATTCGTGCACACTTTTCAGCGTTAAATATGAAACGTCAGTTACACCTGAAAATACAAGCGAACGGTTCAAAACCCATCCGCCACTTTTCCCCATACAACCCCGACTTGCTCCCTGTGACTTATTTTTATTCCCAATTGTCAAGAATAAAATAAATGGAAAGTTTTTTTAGTACCTATGAAGCAGTGGCTGCCTATAAATCAGCGATTTCTGACTTGTCGGAGTAAAACTGGAATAAATTCTTTCAGAGCTAGTGTAGGCGGATGGAAATTAGATTAGAGAATAATGTAGAATATATTGGAAAAATATAATATTAATTATAAAAATATATTGTTTACTTTTCGCAGGTCTCAAAACTTATATAGTGACCTATGTAATAAAAAATATGGTTTACGATTTTGCCTAATGCAAAAAATTATAAATTTTCTCAATTTTTATAAATAATTTAATTATGTAACAAACAAAAATAAACGATAAATTGAGAAAAGGGGGTGTGGTTTTAACAGCGAGAGACAGTGTAAGCTCATACATACATAAAATTTGTGTTAGAAACAGAACACGGTTATTGCGTCTATCAAAACGGCGTCTATACACTTCGGCGTCTATCAAAAACACTGTTTTCCTTCATAGCAAGTATACAGATGTATTGCAATGGCCCTTTCCCCAAGGACAACACAGGTATATGAATGACGCCCGTGCGCAAGAAAGTAGGTCCCTGTTTTCCGTTTTTAATGAAGCTGGATGTGAGTTAAGTTTATGGACCGATCCAAAGCAGGTTGAAGAACCCTTTTAGATAATATTTATGCGGAAAATTGATCGCCCGGTACTAAAATCGCCGGTGACATTAAACACCAACCTCTGTTTCTATAATCGCACAAGTATCGAGGTGAGTATATACATTCTCGGGACCTGTTGGCACTGGCGCAAGTAAAAAATACGCGACCTTTGGGCTTGCCGGGTAATTGTCGACGCCACTGATGAGGTAATCGTGTCAGCGTGGCGCGTGACTGTCGACTCACAGTGTGTGGCTGCCTAACTGCTTCGCGGCGCTGCTGACTGTGACAAGTGGCTTCGTCCATTATGTAACCGAGCGTTGCCAGATACGATTTTTTTATTTTTAACTGTCAAATGCTGTTTTAATCGATTAATGTATAAGTCGGCAAAGTTAACAAAACCTGCAAAGGAGAGGAGCGGTGGCATATTTCCATCTGTATATTTGCCTCCATCATGTACGTATATACCTCAGAGAGGTATCTAGGTGCTAGAAAGAGAACGTAGAGTTTATTTTCATGTTCAGAACGTAGCCAACTGTACAATTTGCTTCAGTAGAGTATATAATTTAATATGTTTTAAACGCTGAAAATGTCAACTGGCAATGTAATTTATCTGCACTCAGCTCATGAAACAGAATATATTTATCTCTTCGATCAACCACACATTCGAAATTACATTGAAATCACATACGAAATTACATTACTACACGAAATTTGCTAATAATAAAAACACGAATTAATTGTACAGTTAGCCTTTCATTGGGAAATATCAATCATTGGGAAATATCAATCCACCTGGTATATTATATAAGATCATTAGAGTGGGGAAGGGTGGTTATTTGAGTGATGTGGTTTGGCATCTATATGTTTGTTTGAACAATGCGCTTGCAACGAGATAGCTATTTAACCACCGCCCACACCACGAAGTAGAGACCTTATTCAAGCCACAACATACTTAAGGTATATAACTTGGCCTAATTAAAGACCACTCCTTTGATCGATTTAGTTAAACTCAGTTAGATCCTAGTATTCTTTTGTTGATCACTGCAACATCAGCTCCTAGTGATCCTAGAGTTCTTGCTTCTTGTTATTAGAAACTGGACGACTCCGACTTTCCGGCTTCACATCAGGATTTGCTGGAGTAAAGAATATCTTAGCAATTGCTGTTGCAGTACTCTTCTCTTCTATTTTTGCCCTGCAGATCTATTTTGTTTGTTTTCATATATTATGGAATTTGCTACTTTTGATCGTAAACGGAGTTACTGACGATAGTATCGAGTCGCCGTATTTTATACTCTTCATTACATACAATTGCGAATCTTATGGAAAAGTTTCTCTTCAGCCTCGATATCAGAAAAGACTCTGGGTTTATTCTGTGATCTTTCCGACTGCGTCCATCAAAACATATTGCTATGAAAGCTCGAGCATTATGTCATTCGAGACAGGGAACTAAAGTAATAAGGTTTTATTTGCAAGGACGGACATAAGTAACTGAAATTCCAAATACTTGGAGTAGTCCCCAAATAATCACGCAAGGAGTTCCGCAAGGCTTTATCCTGTGTCTATTTCTTTTCCTTGTGTATATTAATGATTGTGTGATATCAGATAATGATGAAATTACACTTTCCATGGATGATATTTCCCTAATTCTCAGCAATGCAACCTTAGAAACCTTAATCAAGCGAACTAATGCTATATTGAAAAAGTTGGGTACATGGTTCTATGTCAACCAACTACCCCTTAACCCTTGGGAAGCCGGCTGCTTAAAGACAAAATTCACGTGCA
>JAOPUG010000037.1:21563546-21574761 GCA_027564375.1 Micropterix facetella | reverse complement strand
TAGCGCTTAGACGAAGGTATGCTGCTGTTAAAAAGGTCTAAATTATTACAAACTTTGTTGAAGTTATTCTGAGCTCTACAGAAGAAGCAGTTCTTCCTGTAGTTTGTTGCCACAGTAGGGACATGGAGAGCTGTTTGACGACGGTGAGATTTGACCGGAACCTTAAGGCTAATTCTGCTCAACAGGTCGGGGCAATCTACGGATCCAATAGCGATAATCATTACATATGTTATGTCCGCTATATCTCTTCTAATATACAGGGGAGGAGGGGTTGCTTTGAGCGTGTCTCTTTATACTGAGATGAAGGAATATTGTTTTAAAATTCAAATACTTTAAGAACTTCCTCTGGACGGATTCGATTATATCTATATAAACACGGTATCCAGGGTTCCAGACCTGGGATGCATACTCTAGATGACTTATGACGAGAAGTCATCATATACATTAGCAGTATACATTTTTGTAAGAAGTATTTAAAATCAGTTCATTGAAAGAATTAGGAACGATTTTATGTAAAAATTCCTTTATATAAAGTATTTTCATGATTTCCGCACTGTTGATAAAAAATCGCTCTGACTTGAGTATTTAAACTAGGATTAGGTTAGGTATTTAAACTAGGACACACCGTAGTAATAAACAAAATAAACTAAACTTACACGTAACGTGTTTACACATGTTCAAATGTTTTTGATGAATCTGTCTTCCAAACAAAATAACTTTTAAAATAAACTAAACTTAGGTATACCACAATACATCATATTTTACTGTTGGACCAAATAAGAACGGATATTTTAAAAATAATACAACGATTATCCATACATTAAGTACACCTTTTTTTGCGCTGTAAATGTTTCCATTTACTTTCAGAAATTTTTAGCACACTTTGATAAAGTTTTGCCCTGCTGGGTAAGTTTTCAGTCACAATTAGCATTATGTGTCGAGTTCTGCCACATGGCAACTTTTGATACTTAGCATCAAAGTTTAATGTATATTTGATTACATTATTGTGGTTATACTGTAGCACTCTTAGATCTGTGACAGTAGGGTCACTGGTACTGCGAACTGGCCGTAGAGAGTCATAAATGAATTTGGTTTTGTCAGTGTAGTCGTCAAAAAAGTCATAGCTCTATAGCGCTGCTTAAGTCTAGCTTCTTTAAACAATGACGCATATTGAGAGGGAAGATGATCTCTTTATTTTTTGTCTTCTGTTCAGTGGAGCTGTGCATTGCGTCGCACTCCATCTGAGTGTGGCCTCTTTCCAAAATCTCAATTGCTAGTTGAAAAAGTGTTCACCCCCCCCCCCCCCAGTAAACATTCCTATTATGTGCCGTACAGCCATCAGAATAAAGAATAATCGGTATACATGTTTGGTCTAAAGTCCATCTTAGTATGTATGAATTGAACACAGAAACAGTGAGGCCAGCATTAGTTTCATCGAACCAGTAGCAGTAACCATCTTTGGTTGCTAGATTGTACATCGTAAAATTGTGTACGCAAAGTTTTGTTTTGAAATACAGTGCACTGGCCTGTAACTGAGGACACAACTTGACAGCTTGAAAGTCATAGGTGAAGACATGACGTCCGTTATCGGATTGTTGAGCTTGTTGTTTATCTTTTACTTTTTAATTTCTGAGCATTTTGTTCTTTTTAATATAAGCGTTATATTTATTCTCAGTTGTATTGCCTGCTTTGTACGAACAGCAAGTGTCGCACTGAACTTTTTTTGGTGTAAATAGGCACAGGTTCAGCTCATCAAATACTCGGGATAGGGTCCAGCGACTGAGAGGGCCTCTCTCAGCTTTTTCACACACCGTGGTGTACAATGTATAAAGTCGGATTTGTCTTCTATTATCGGTTCTAAATATTGTTTCGATGTAGACCCTCTACAATAATGCTTCGACATTTTGGGCAATGAAAAAAAAAATGTTTAAGAAAATTAAATGCCATAGCACCTTTCTTGACAATACGTTCTTCTTTGTCATCATTGCTGGATGTTTTTGCGATCACATGCTCTGAAGAATCTACCCAGCATCTTACAGTAGACTCCTTCAACGCTAAGGTGTTTGAAAAAGTCTGCATACACACCTGAATTCGTCCAACTGATGTAGTCAGAAAGTTTTGCTTACTCTCACTTTTACGAGAATTCGTTGTATTTTTAACTTGCTTTCTCCCGCAAAGCACGATGTGAGATACAACATATTGTTTTCGTTGGTCCCATGACATATCTTTCCAGAACTTGGAAAAGATATTCTGCCTATCATCGTCGGTCAAGCTAGGAGAAGCATGGAGCTTTGGCTTTGTACAAAACGTGGAGGTACACCTTCGGTCCATTGTACATACTAGACGAGGCACATCATGGAGTACTTTGAATTTCTCAGTTTTACATAGTCTTCACCTTTCATACGTTTCATTTTTGTTAGGGTTTTATCCCATTTCTTTGGGTTTCCAAACTCTTTTGATTTTCTTTTTCTATTGGAGTTGAGATCTCCATATTCATCGTCGGACAAAGATGGAGCTGATTCTTGTAGCAGGTCTTAACCAAAAGATGGAGCTGTTTCTTGTGGCTGAGCTGTATGTGTAACTGGTTCCAATTACAGTAAGTCTTCACCAAAATGAAGTTTTTATGGCAGCTCTTCACCAGAAGATGGAGCTGTATCTTAAGGATGAGCTGGAGGTTGAACTGGTTCCTGTTGCGGTAGTTTTTCACAAAATGAGGTTCTTGTGGCAGCTCTTACCAGAAGATGGAGCTGTTTCTTGTAGCTGAGCTGGGGTTGGAACTGGTTCCCGTTGCGGTAGTTTTTCACCAATATGAGGTTCTTGTAGCAACTCTTCACCAGAAGATAGAGCTGTTTCTTGTGGCTGAGCTGAAGGTGGAACTGGTTCCTGTTGCGGTAGTTTTTCACCAAAAAGTGGGGTTATTTCGTAACCACATGGAGACGGAAACTCGGGTAGAATTTGTATTGGCAAGTTATTGATGTGATATTTTCCAGTTCCGGTAACGTTATTCTTGTTAATTTTTGTATTTTGGGAGGAAGTCGAATCTTCATCTGTTTGCATAAATAAAAAAAACTCATCTTCACTATCGCTCGTCGTAGAATCCATCATTTCTTCTGCTCTGCAAGAAAATAAAAGTATATAAGAATAAAACCTAACTTATAAAATGGCTGCGAAAAACACTACTTAAGTCAAATGGTTCTCAATTCAGTGAATATTACAGAAAAATAATAAGCCTGTTTTTTATTTTGTAACGCTCTAACAATTAAATAGAAATACAACTATTATAAACACAACATTAAATAATGCCAATAATTACCTTTACTGGAAACAAATCCCACAGAAAACTTTGCACGTTACGTGTCAGTACTTTTGGGATAACGTGACTTCATTGGTTAGCTCTCTGTTTTCTGATTGGTCGAAACGAAACGCGCGATGTTTCTCTATCGAATGGCATTAAAAGGTTTAAACGGCCAAAATATGATTTACGCATTGTTAGAACTTCATTGCCGATATAAACAAAAAATACATAATATCAAAATACCATTTTTTAGCAGTCTAATTCAAACAAATTTTATGTTTTTTTAGTAATATTTATAGAATCACCCATCCGTCTGATACTCACTAAAACAACTAACCCTATATAAGCGTTACCAAGTAAAACGTCACGTGAAAACACTCATTTCTACATGAGCTTTCATTGGAAATTACTATTTCCACAGCTAAAATGTTGCGACATTTGCTAATGTAGTTTGGTCTTAAAAACACTATACTAAAATAGAGTTATCAGTTTTTTTAAAAATAAGCTTTATAAAAATGACTTTGACAGTATCAATACATTTGAAACCAACGAAAAAGCAGAAAACAAATGTAGAATTTAGCTGAGATTATGACTGCGGTCATGTAACAAGAGAGTGGAAAGCAGCTGTGAAAATTCACACGTGACACGGCAGATCAGCTCCTTTGAAATGTCAAAATGCTGCCTCCCGAATAGCGACTTTAAAGTTATACACGTATTCGCGTATGTCGTCATCGTAATGCAGACGTACGTCTATTAGTTGCAGTAAGTCTGCCTAGCGAACGTGAAATAGGTGACATGCCTGCTTTTTCACGTATCAGAAACGAAAAAGCAGACTATTAATAATGGTAACATTGATTTCTAAGATCGCCTACATACGCTTATTTCAATTTTGCCCATTTTGTGGGTTGACTGATTATTGCATAACACGGTTCATCTGTTCTATGATATTAGATAAGTGGCCGAGTTTGGCGGAAGCATAGACCTAAATATCGTCAACATAAAGACGAATATTTGACTTCAAACAGGCAGATATGGGATTGATGGAAAAGGGAAATATAAACGGAGAAAGTGTAACTTGATATTTTAGCAGATATTTATTTGTTCATTTCATCCGCATGGATAATTACAAAGGATTTCTTTTTTTGATATTCCAGGGTAGTTCTTGTAATTTGTCGGTATCAAAATATTTCGATTTTTTACTATAAATCTAACGCTACAATGAGCAGTAAAGCATTCGGTGTGTATTTACCAAGATGCCGCAGGCTATAACGCGGACTCTCCAATAAAATAACTTATTATTCATAAAACTTTATCAAAACATTGCGCGCTGCTGAAACGAAGTAGCGCCATTAAAATTACATTAGCAGAATATAAATTTGCTACGTGAGGCCGTAGGGTGGCGCGACAACCAAGCCGTGATGCAACGTGCCAACGATGGTGGTTCGACACGACACGTCCCATGAACGTGCCAACGCAATCGTCCCAGATTGATCAGTAGGGATGAACCACAAAAGATATTGATCGATGTTTTAGACATAAAGTAGTCGAAAGAGGAGTATCGAATATTTTCAATGAATTAGTAAATATGAAAACGGAACGATTGCTTTTTGAGGCGAAAACATCTTTAAAAAGGCTCTATCATACTAAAGTCCCGCTAAAGTAAGCGATGAAACACTTTTGCTGTCCACAAATATATTAATACATTTCGTGGTCCAAGGTTGCGGCGCAAATTCGTGTATACATTCTAAAAATAAATCGTCGTCCGTTACAAAGTGTATTCAACTTCGTGTTTATGTGCTTATGTCATCGGCAAGGATAGGTGTCTCGAAATTCATTCCGCGCAACCAAAGAATCAGTAACAACTCCGCAACGGAAAGGGTTACACGACTGATTCTTGCATCTTCGTGTAGATCTTGAGACATTTTAAAATGCGCCCTAAACATTCGTTGAGTAAGAAGTTGTGTATAAAAGTTATCTCCGAAAGACGTTTTCACACAAAAAATATTAGGACAGTGTAGCGATGCTTCTCACTCACATTTAATTTTAATTTTACTGGGGATAATAGAAAATCTGCATCAGGTATATATTTAATCTGCGCAAATTCGGTGATATATTGGAGTATTGAAATATGGTGAAATAAATGAGAAAGTCTATATCAACGCTGCTTTTTATAATGGCTTCAATAATCCAGTAAACCCGCCTTACTTAACATATATGTTCACTCTTTTAAACAGTCATGATCATCAAGACCGACCGGAGGGTAAAGTGAGGATAAAACAATTAACATACCAAGGAATAATTCTACATCCTTCCCTTACTCTCGCCTTTCTGGCAGCCCGTCTTTGAAACCAGCTGCCTTGGAAATTGCGTAATTAGTGCAAATGCAAATTCACTTTCCACGTTCAAAATATCGTTGAGAAACCGCTGGCAATCCAAACAAAGCTAGCCATATTCATCATGTATATGATTTATTAATTTATATACTCTTTATTGCCGCCACTACAAATATATTATTACTAAATTTGTCGGTTAACTGTAGGAAATTACGTAGTTAGTAAGTCTGTCGTTGTGTACAATTATTTTAACAATAAAGAGTTTTTGTATTGCCTTGTATTGAAAAAAAGACGACTGAAAATATTCTTAGGTAATCCCTTTAGTTAAAACTTACAAGTATATATTACTTTATTGTTTTATTTAGCTATGCTCAAAATTGGAGCATGTTGAAGATAAGAAATAGCACCAATTTTTGTTAAGAAAATATAACGTTTAATACAAAAATGTTACCTTTTACCGTAAACGAGAATCATATATGGCCTTTTTGGCTCATCCATAGTATAATGTGGGACGGACTATAGTCTGATGCATGCTGTGCATCCGTCCGTGTGTCTGAAGACTTGCCGTGGTACGACGTTAACAAAATTTGGTATGCAGCCTCCCTGGGTGACCCTAATCACTACCAGGTAGCAGCCAATTCGATCCGAGTCGCGCAGGTGCATCCTGGTTTACTTGGTATATAGGAGGATCTGACCAATAGCAGACGCGGATCTATGGAGGGGGGGAAGGGGGCGATCGCCCCCCCAACAAGGCTTGAAAAAAAATTGTTGACAAAAAGCGGGCAAGATTCCTGAATGACGGTAACGCTTTTAAAAAGTTTGGTTCACAAAAGCTGGGAAGACTTCATGAAGGAAAAATAAGGGGGATTTCGTGACATTTGTTGATACCAAACAATTCAATAAGCGAGGAAGATATCCTGGAAAGAGAACGATGTTTGACAGGTACAGCATTGGGCCATATCGTTACAGATCTCCTTAAAAAAAATCTTCCTTTAGAGAACTGCGTTGGCTTAGGTACGGATAACTGCTCCGTAATGACATCTGAATTCTTGGTGCAGTTCAAGAAATAATAAAATGTTGTCCAAATGCCAAAAGATGCTCATGCATAAACCATTCGTTGAATAATTCTTTAGTCAGAGCTTCAAAGGTTATTACATCAAGAAATGTTATTACAACTATGAAATCAGTAATAAGTTTTGCTAGGGATTCCCCTAAGAGAATGAGTGTTTTCAAACGACATATGGAACAATCTTTCTCAAGATTATGTGAGACTCGATTGGGTGAGACGCATTATGGTGTTATGAAGTTTCGAGAGTCATGTCCAAACATTTTCAGGGTACTTCAAGGAATCACAAAGTGACGGAACCTTAAAACATCATCTGATGCATATTCGCTTATACGGTCGCTGAGTGATGGTGAATTATAACTATCTATATCAAAATTGTTTTAATTATGATGATTCAATATTTGTGTTGATAATTTCTTGTTGGATATTCTCTTTCAGATGTGCTCCAGGGTCTGAAAACTTTAAATAATTCTTTGAAAGAAAATATAGTGCCTTCAAATCGAACAAAATAAAACTTCTAATAGGGCAAGACGATAAAAGCATACGTTACAAAATCTTAATTGTTTACTAGGTGTGTGTGTTGTATAGTTACGGCCTCAGCGTGGCCCTGCTAAAATTAGGACAACCTGTTGTCCAAATCTTTTTCTCTTAATTCTCAGTGGCGACTCACGTCACTAGTTTTTATCCCAGAATATGTCATTTATTTTTATCGGCAATACATGGAAATAAATTATGTCAACCACAGCTCACGGAAATAAAAAAATAATTTTAATGCAATTGCTGATTCTCATATTTATTAAAATTCCGGTTTTGAAAGACACATTTGAAAGACACATTTTATAGGGATAAGAACAATGATTTTACTGCCACAAATGTTTAGGTCCCGACGTTTCGATGATGTTTCAACCGCCGCATGTCGAAGGTAGATCCGTAGGGCAGTCTAGCCTGGACAACAGCGGTTGCAACATCGCCGAAACGTCGGGTGCTAAAAGCTTCACCAGTAAATTCATTTAATTTTATTTCAAATGTCAAACAAACGTGATAGTCTTTGATTCCATACAAGAAGAATCGCTCAGGCCAACAGTTACTTTAGAAGTCGACACTAGCTAGTTAAGCGATGCTCATTTGAACTGTTCAGTTCAAATCAACCGAATGGAGTTATTTGAAATCCACATGAGGATTTTTATATCACTATGTTGGAAAAAATCTAAAAATGTTTCTTACGTTTCGTATATTTTAAGCAATATGGATACTATACTTATTTATATCTTACTAGTTTTTTACTAAACATGGTGGGCTATAATTCCATTAAATTGCGCCGAGAAATGTGTATCATTGCCTACGTTTTTAGGCTGATCCGTGTCAGAGTTGATTCCTAGCATGCTATTGACGGGTTGTTTCTTTGTTACAGATAATTATATACGTACTCGGTCACATAATCTATTGGTGAAGCCGTCCTCACGAAGCAGCCTTAGTCGGTAGAGCCTGCTTATGCGTGCCTTACGGCACGTAAATTCGCTATGTTCGACAACCTCAGATTTGATATTTTTACAGCCAGTCCTCTTTAAAGTGTGGGCATTGCCCTACTTATTCAATTTAGAATGACATCGACTCTATATTTAGATACATAACTTTACTTTTTTATTTAATATTTATTATGTATGTTAATCTAATGTTTCTTTCGGGGCATGTTTATATTATTATTTAGCTAAGTCTATCAGCTAAATTAGGTTCATGAGAACCCCATTACAAATTAGAGTCTATAGTTATTTCCGAATATTATTTCCAATATAATTTGTTGTCTGTAATTTCCAGTCAATTTTTTTAATTTTAAGTTTGTGGCCACCTGTCTCACTCTGGGAAGACTACATTTAATGCATTCCGTTTTTCTAGAATTTAGGACTAAATTGTCAACAGAAAACAAATTTAAGACAAGAGACAATGTAGCAGTGTTGCGTTGACTTCATCTTAGTCATCCTTTTGTCCATCAATTCTGAAAATGAGAGACGTATCATCGGCACTAAAAACTATGTCTGACTTATTTTGAATTATATATGGCAAATCGATAATATAAAAACGGAATAAAAAAGGTTTAAAGGTGATATGTGCAAAACATCGTTTTTCGTACTCTAAGTTTTTGTATCCTATGTTCAAAATATATTACAATTAAATATAAAGCTTTATATCTTTTCAATTGAAGTATGACCTTTTTGAAATTACCTAATCCATTCTTTAATTTGAGTTACACTCGTAATTTCACGATTCGTCAAGTATAGACGAATCATAAATAATAATAATATTGGCCATGTTTAGGCAAAAATTTATCCAAACCCTTAGTTTAGTCATAATGAAATACGATGAGCACGAGTTTTAAAGTTTAAACAATAGTGTACCGTTTCGCTAATAATAGATTTTGCAACGGGTCCTTAAGTGTAGGTACTCGCAAGGTTTCCCTTAATTAATTAATACATATTTTTGACAATAGTATGTCTAGGTAAAAGTTACAGCACAAGGTTGGATAATTTCCGGATAGTCATCATATATCTATAAGTTTTTTTAATGAGTCAAAATTATTTATTTTGAAAATATATCTTTTGACACGATAAATCCCTCTAAATGACAACAGAGATATGTTAATTTTACTTGGTAAAGGTCGGATAATATATTTAGAGGTAATTTAAACTATCGATATCACAAAAATATATCGATAAGTTCTGTTCATCACTATTGATTGGTCCAGGTCTACGTAGTCAATCAGCCATAGATGAAGAGTTGACTGTTTGCAGGGATTAATATAATATGTGTGATTGCTGTCGATGAATATTTAATTACTTTAGTAACTCGATATTGTGGCGAAGATTCTTGCACAAAATCGACAGTCTTCAAAATGCGTGATCAGTCCAGATTCTCAGATGCGTAGGATATCGGATAAAGCCAAACTCCAGCCTATTAAACCCAATGATGTAATTTTTCATCATGAATAGATCTTGGCCTCAGAAACGTTGGACATCTTTCCTGGAAGTCTCAAGTTAACGAGGTGAGTCGCAATATATTCACAATCTTCTACTCTCTACAGTTGTTTAAGCGATTCCTCACTGTGCAAACCAAAGTAATCCTAAAACAATTACTCCTTTTATCAATATCGGACTATGTAGATGTAGAATAACTCGATCTGACTGAAGAACTGCTAGAAGAACTTGAACGTTTGCCAAATGGCTGCAAACGATTCATTTTCAGTCGACGCAAGTATGACCATGTGAATTTAGGGCTTTATTGAAGTGATTGTCCAAACGCCAAAGGAAAAATGTTCACCAACTATCGCTCCTTTTTTCGCGATTTGCATCTTCGTCTTCATCGCCCTATATTTTAGACATCTTTGAGCCACTTCTCACGGGCTACAACTTCATTCGAGCTCTTGCAATAGTTTGATAATCCCTTCCCACAGGACGGACTTTTTGTATCCTCAAAAAAATACTCATTTCGTGTTAATTTTTTTTCAATCTCTAAAGTTGTACCCCTTTCTGCAGCTATACGTTAAAAAAATAGTTAGTTTTTTGTTTTGGAGTTAATATAAATATATATAACCCGTACATATTTCCAATTTAATAATAATTAATAGATTTGTACACTATAAATATACATGGCATTCCATAATACGAAACATCATCTAATCAAGCATTTGTTACAGACTTACAAGTAAGTAGGCGCTGTTTAGTGGAAAATCCACCTCGTTCTTCCTATATATGAATCGACGTTTGTTGATAACAGATTAGAGAATGATAATTGGTAACGAGAGACAAGGAATTGATTCGGAAATAGACTTTACGTAAAGCCATTGTCCATTGCTCCATTCCATTGCCCCCTTCTTCTCTTTCCGTGCTCTCCCCCAACTTCTCTCTCTCTCGTCTCTCTCACCTTTTGCATTGGACTGAACGGTCTGATTATATCCCTCTCATCCCCATTATCAGCTGTTAAATTTAAATACCATCGCTCGGCGAGAAGAATGTTCTACGTGACTTGTGTATCTATGTATATAGGCTACACAGAAATGATCGATAATCTACTATTTCGGAATAAACTAGTAATACAAATGAAACTATTATGTGCACACTTATTTTTATTTAAACTAACGCCGTTTACAGAAAAACATATGGTATAGTTAGGCAATAATAACAGTAATAAGATGACGTGTCGACGGAGAAAATGGGACTGACGCTATAAAATTGCCGGTACATAATTTATCACAATATTCGAAGAGATTTATTTCACGAATAATGTCCCATTGAGCTTGTTTTTCTTTGCTGTGGTGGAGCAGGTAGTCAAAGGATAATAATTTAATAATTTTTTTTTATTTATTAATTTAGGTAAAGTAACAGCATTAACTTATGTTTAGTTACAGAATTCTTAAAAATACACGTTCTTATGCTGATTATAACTTACACCATGAAAAATAATTTGCCACTTATTTGTGTGATAATAATATTATTTAGGTTATATATTATATTATACTAGTATTATATA
>JAOPUG010000037.1:21087635-21101005 GCA_027564375.1 Micropterix facetella | reverse complement strand
TACTGGGATGAGCTTTTCTCGAACCCAGCGATCTGCACAACTTGAAGATCAGTAGCCTGTATGAATTGGTAAGTAGCACCGGGCTTCTATCAGACCACTGACTCAACCAACCAGTGGGTTGTTACAAAACATCTTATAGATCCAGGTGACAACAAGGGCTGGAGCCAAGCCCCCCGCTCATTTTACTACTACTACTACTACTATTAACGGTCGACAAAATTGAGATCGAGAGATAGATAATTGTCAAATATTTATAAAATGATATCCTGACATGGACCATATAAAGTCGGAAAACGTGTAAAATCAGACTACACAGTTATGCTCATCATTGACTCCCTTACTGATCCCGTAACGCCTAATGCCGTAGACGCTGTGTAGTGGTGGGAGTGACGGCGCCGGGGGAGGCAGAGGGGAGGGGGAGAAGAGGGGAAGGGAAGATAGGCAGGGAGAGAGATATCACGGATGAGGCAGATTATTAGGCAGATTAGGCAGATTCACTCGACTAGATATGAACAATCAAACTTACTATCAATATTTTTACGGTTTACAATATTTTTACGATCACTTGTTTACGTTTGTCTATATTTTTTAAAGACATAGTCCGTAAACTCGGCCAGGTTGATAGTCACAGAACATTTTGGAGTGCAGGCATGCTATTGATCTGAGATGGAGCGGTTAAATTGGTCGTAGAATATTTTCTCGAATAGATCGCCAAAGGTGGATAATGGCGATTGGTCTTTAATTTCTCGCACAACTTATCTATCCCCCCTTATGAATAGGAACTATTAATGCTTCTTCCCATGTTATAATCAATTAGTACATTAATATAGCAAATCAAAAGAGCACTTTATTATCGCCATAGAAAAAAACAATACTATTGATTTGATTTGTTTGGGCATTTTATCGTGTTTTTAGTTTTGAGAGCAATCTGTTGAACATACAAGTTTTATACACGAGAAAACCTCAATAAAACGATAGTGCTGAGAGTCCCGCAAGCGTTGTAAAAATTCATCGATATGAATGCTCGCCGGAGCGCTCTAAAGCGGGTTATATATTGGCCGTCGCGGTTATCGGCATAGTCCCGGGCGGCGATACAGGAATAGATGGGAACGGTCGCCGTCTTAGAGCGTCTGGCAATTTTATTAGACCTCTCCCACAATGCCTATATATAATACATACATAACAATAAATACATGGTCTAGTCTACAGGAGAGAATAGCATATATTTCTAGGGCAACGATTCGTCGAATTAAAAATTGTTCAAAGTAGTATGAGTATATAAAATGTAATTGAGATTTGGTTTAAAACGTGAAACATTTTTAACCTCTGGCGAATGGCGAACTCTTATGAGATTGAAAAAATGTGGGATGGCTGCGGAGGACTCTAGAGTGACTGAAGGCAAAGATTGGGAGTTAGTTTTTACTGTGTCATAATGGCTCTGTGTAGTCTGGGCTATGATGGCCATTGTGTTTTGGTCGGCCCAGCTCGCAGAGCAACTCCTATTCAGGAGCCTCCTCGAAGTGAGAAGAACCCGGTGAACCCGCTGTGCGGTGGACCCGGGGGCGTGAACTCGAGCTGACCTGAACAGCTAGCGCACGGGGCGGGCAAACCGGCCATGTTGTTACTGACTGATGCCTGATGGAATTTAGAATTGTATACTTCTTAAGAAAGCGGTGGTAAGTAGGTACCTCTAATGCTTATCCATATATATGATAATGTAGGCCACCCGATCTGAGGTGAGAGTTGCCGAGTAATGGCCGCCCCATACCCGCCATATTCCAGTTAGAAATGCCGCTTTAGAGGTAGAGGACCGCGCATGCGACCTTGAATCTGTAACCAGACGGGGGATCGGAGTAATCTGACCCGAATCTGGTAGTAAGGGCGCGAGGAGGCCCACTGGGTATGAAAATGCTCAGTGCCTCGCGGTAAGCAGTTGGATTCTTACGGGCAGTGGTGGGCATGGTTTGAAGATTTGTCTACATCCTAAGTCTCTGTGTTTCGCCTCGGGGTGATAAAACCATAAATATCGTTCAAATGCCGGAGCATTCACTCGTCCACCCCGGAGGGTGGACGAGTTCGGTCGTAGCAGGTGACAAATCATAAAAATCCCAGTTAAATTTCCAACAACACACTAGTAAATTATCTTTATTTTATTTCAAGTTTCTTGTCACCCAATTATATTCGAGGCAAAAACGTTTTTTTTTACGATAACGAGTATATTGTCTCAAGGTGCGGATCAAGTAAGGGATCATGTTTATATAGAGGAAGCCACGTGACCGTTTCTATATTAAATATATATGCTCTTAATATATGTACATCTCAAAGACTATGACATAAAAGTCATATCCTCTTAAAACTAACGCTATAAAAAGTTACCCGCCATTTTCATTTTATTTTATTTCAATTCGCATGCAACTTCGGGCGTCTGTAGAGCGAGTGCAAGGCGGTGCGGTGCGACTGTTGCAAACTTCACCTCGCTGCACGGGCTAAATTATCGCACAACTTTATCTAGCTAGTTTGTTGTTAACAAGTTGATATTTAACATGTAATATACGGATATACAACCCACTTCCTGCCATTAACATTTCCCTTGGGGTTATTGGAAATGGTTATTCGGTAGAATATTACTGGAATATAATTAAGGTATATTGGTAGACATTAGATATAAATTTTAAATATATTTTGATATAATTTGTTGAAAAATCATAAAAATGTAGCGTTTATGTATGTAGAACAAAATATATATACAATACGCTCGCTCTGAACGGGTCATAACTAGGAACATTGTTTCTAGCATTACTTAAAATTGTTGTTGACATAAATACGTCAAAAATTATTGCCAGATATTAGATAAATCTTCAAAATGATGTAATGTTTTATGACAACGTATAATCATCGAATAACTCAGAAATAAAAGTCCAACGGTGATAGTTTTAGTATCGTTCTAGTCGGGCACATAGTTCCATTTCATTTAATCATTGAGCCATCACCACGAGAGGGTGGAAGCGCGGGGCTCAATTCATAGCGATAATTTTCAGTCAGCGAAATTGTATAAATTATTATAGTTTATCACTCAGGTCAGGTACCATGCTGATTATATCTTAGACGATAGCTTTAGATTAGATTTATGAGGAAAAATCTACAAATGAACCCTTCGAGTGGACAGAGAAAGAGGGTAGTTTTTATTAATTATAATATGGTAGATGCATCTGTGTGGCAATTTTAGCAACGTCGCGGTATGCTCGTGCGCATCGCACTTGTAACATTACTTAATCAATCTTAAAGTCAAAAGCTATGTAAAGGGGAATCAATTAAAATAAAATTAAGAATGTCTGCTAAAATCCGAGCAAACGCAAACCTGAAGTATAGACGAAAACCTTGATTATCAACTACTCCGAGTGAACCCGGCCACCCGACGCGTTTCAACTAAATATATCGCTATATCGCCCCGAAGCGAAACACAGAGACTTGAGGACGTAGATTACAATCGATCTACAAATCAAGCTCCACCTCAGTCCGTAAGAGACCAACTCCTACCGCGAAGCACTGGGAATTTTCAAGCCCAGTGTGACTATCCATCGCGCTCTTACTACCAGATGCGATCGGATTTCTCCGACCCCCCGTCTGCTCGCAGGTTCAAAGTCGCTTGCGCGGTCCTCTACTTCTAGCAGCGGCAATTCCTAACTGGAATTATCGCGGATCCGTGACGTCCTTTGCTCGGCTTGCCACCCGAGATCGGTGGCCATCGAATCGTTTCTAAAGATAGATAGCTTAAGGTACCTACCTACCCTCGCTTCCTTAGGTTGCATTGTGCTACCAAACTCCTCTGGCTATTAGTTGTGGAGAAAACAGCCGGAAAACCGACCAGTGCCTAGAGCAACCGACCATCCGAAGTTTCCACCAGTGAGTCACCGCTTTACCGGGATACTAGAGGATCTGGCACATGTCACCGCATTGCCGGGATACAGGGTCCGTCTTCAGGAAGGTTGCCAGGTAAAGGCCGGCAAGCCGACCATCCTTCAAACATCTAGGGTCGCCCGAGGGCTTTTCCAGTTGATCCGCCATGCATAGCGGGTTCACCGGTTTCGTCTCTCTTCGTGGAGGCTGCCGGATAGGTGTTGAGACGTGAGTCGGGCGACCGTGATATACAGAGTTGTCCGTTGAGATCCGAGTTGCACGAACCCATTAGACCCCCGTATAGACGACATGTAGCATTAGAAAGAGTGGATAGATGGATATCCAGGACCATACCATTATGAGTATTTAAGAGGGTCAGGAGGTATAACAGGACACGCCAAATGTCAACGTCTGTGGTTTGGTCAACAAAGACGCAAGCATATCGGCCGCAAACGAGTGTTTTCGCGTCAATCTCTCGACTCTGTATTCCGACACAGACATACACGTTTTTTTCGGTTGTCGTTTTTAAAAATGAGATGGTTTAGGGTATATTTTTATATATCTATTATCATTTTATAAATAAATCGATAACCCAAGAATCTATGAAACGAAAATCATGAAAACTTTCTTTAATTTTTGATTTATTTAAGAGTCCGCTACAGACACGATTCAGTTGGTAAAACAGTCATTGGCTCATAACTTTTTGGCAAATTTATTATATTTTTTAATTCTAATTATATTTTTGGCTATTTTATTTTCAATGATGAATATAGCTCAATGATTAATATAGCTCTAGCATCAATGATGAATATAGCTTATGAAGGAATGCTTTGGTATTATAAATAATTTGGAAAAAACAAGTTCATTCATTTAATGTCCATTTATAGCCAGAATTGCAACAGTGGAACACAAGGAAGTTTCTCATAGAACTCTTAATTATATGTTATTAAAAAAATCCGATTACAATAGTAAATTTCGAGTATTTTGGTAATTTTTGAGACCATTCTGGAATTATTTTAATGATGCAGATATAATAATTCCCAAATCCGCTGAGCACCCGGTGCTAGCATACTCGTATATCCAGAATAATTTGTAACTAAAAATTCTTGATGTAACATATATTAACATAATTTAAAACTAACTGTGATAGATTTTTTCCATTTTGAAGTATTGGTTCACGTCAGGTGCGCCCTTGAACGCAAATATTATTACGCAATATTAGCAAATAACAATGTATAGCTTTTAAAATATACCGCGTATTATTTATAGAATTTACATACTCTTTACCTGCGAGTCTCTATTTCAACTTAAATATCTCGATTCTCGCAAATCACATTTGACCAGGTAGGACTTTATATGTAAAATTATACCATAATTGAGTGTGTCTTTAAGGCATACACTATTAAAAACCGTATTAACATTGGTTCACTAGTTTCAAAAACCAACAGAATTTAAAAAAAATGGTGTTTTGCTTCCAAATCTGATAAATTATACATACTATCCCTTTTTATTTCCGAATACTTAGAAAAGGCTCATTTCACAATTGCAAACGACTTCTACTAATAAATTTGATGCCTATGATGCGATAAACGGAATTTCTTTTTTGTAGACCAACCATAATCAGCCATTGAGCGAGTTTATTTATTATTATTTCGATTTCACCGTTTAGTTTTTGTGGTATACCACTAAATACGCTCGTATATTGGTGATTCGCAGGGTCTACGATTGGGAAGGAGTATCAAAGGGCTTCATCGCAGCTATTCTTCTTTCCGGGAGTATTGGCATGACTCCGTTTTCTTCATATTTTGAAATTTGATTCGTTGTATGTCTCCGGAAGTCATGATAATATGAGTAACCTCCGTATCATCCGTTTCTAAGACCTCTTATTTACGCTGTCTTATAACTAGAACAAGTAATGTATGTTATACATAACTACCGACATCACGAAAAGAAGAAGAAGTAGGATAGCATAGCGCATCGACTATATTGAGTTATTTATTGAATTTTGTTTTTCTTATCTCATAGTCGTATAAAAATACGACTATTGTGTGTACATACTGTTATTAATCTTTGATGTATTTTGTTTATGGATTATCACTGAAGCGTGGCGTCTTTTGCTCGGCTTGCCACCCGAGATCGGGTGTCATCGAATCGTTTCTAATGATAGATAGTTCGAGGTACCTACCTACCCCCGCTTCCTTAGGTCTCATTGCGCTTCCAAACTCCTCCGGTTATTAGTTGTTGATAAAACGGCCAGCACCTCGACCAGTACATCGAGCACCCATCCTTCCAAAGCTTTCACTCCAAGTCACCGTATTACCGGGCTACTGGGGTCTCAGGTCAAGTCCCCGCATTACCAGGCTACGGATTGATTGTGTGTCACTTGCTATGGGCGAACCCGTCCACTCGGAGCATTTCAGCGAACTTTATCGCTATATCACCCCGAGGCGAAACACAGAGACTTGGGTACATATACAATCTACGTACCAAGCTCCACCACTGCCCGTTAGAGTCCATCACCTTGCGGCGAGGCACAGTAAATTGCCACCCTGCGGGCAGCCTCACCCCCTAACTCTCAGATTTAGTCGGAGCCAGATTTAGCGGTCCTCTACCTCAAGCGAGCGGCATTCCGTACTGAAATATCGCAGATACGAGGCGTCCTTTACTCGGCATCTCACCCGTGATCGGGTGGCCCACGTATCGATTCTAAGGATAAGCAGCATGAGGTACCTATTCATTCCCCATTTCTTAAGCATACACTTCTAAACTCCTCCAGGTATTAGTCAGTGACAGCACGACCGGTTTGCCCGCCCCGTATGCCAGCTCTCCAGATTAGCTCGAGTTTCCGTCCCCAGATCCACCACACAGCGGGTTCACCGGATTGGTGCCTCTTCGGGAAGGCTCCTGGATAGGGGCTGCTTCGCGATCTGGGCCGACCAAGTGACATATAACGGCCACCATTGCCCAGACTACACGGAACCATTATGATCCATAATTACCGGGCTACGGAGACCCTTCTTACGAAAGGTTGTCAAGCAAAGGCCAACATGCCGACTATCCCTCAGACATCCAGGGTCGCCTGAGGGCTTCCCTCGGGTCAGCCACCATGCACAGTGGATTCACCGGTTTCATCCCTCTTCGTGGAGGCTGCCAGATAGGTGTTTAACCGTAAATCGGGCAGACCATGATAATAGAGTCGGCCATTAAGACCCGAGCTGCACGACCTTATTAGACCCCTTTTATAAGAATAGACAGCGCGTTGTGAAGAGGCGCGTTGCAAACTCACCCGGCTATTCGTTGTTGAGCAAGGGCCGACAGACCGACTAGTGCATCTGGCAACCATCCATCCGAAGTTTTCACCGAGTGCATATGCCGCATTACCGGGATACATTGGGATCAGACTCCTGCACCGCATATATCCGTTAGAGAAGGTCCTTCTTCAAGAAGGTTGTTAAGCAATGGCCGACAGGCCGACCAGTGCTTAAACATCCAGGACCGCACGAGGTTTCCCCCCAGATCAGCCGATATTCGCATAGGGTGTTCACCGGTTTAGTCCCTCTTCGGGGAGGCTGCCGGATAGGAGCTGAGCCGTGACTCGGGCCGACCATTATATACATAATTTGGACATTAATACCGGAGCTGCACGTTCCCATTAGGCCGCCATACAGTCCGGACATAGCGCCCTCCGATTTATTTTTTGTTACCAAAAATTAAGGATAATATTACAGGTATACGGTTCACGACCCCAGAAGCGGCGGTGATATCATCTTGAGAAGCCATTGAGGAGACCTCTAAACAAAACTGGGCGAACTGTTTTCCGTACGGTTTCATAGAATGAAAAAGTGTATAATTGTGTAAAAGAATATTTTTAAAAAACATTAAATAATATAATTGTTTTACTTTATCAGAATCCACAAACTTTCAGTGTGGCCTAGTATCTTCTATAAATAATAGATTCCGATATCATACTCAAATGTATTTCCTTATCATTGGATCCGAAGGGGGTGGGGATAGTGAATGAAACGATACTTTCATTGGCCAAATAGATACAACCTTTCCATTACTCCGCCTACCCTCATGAAACTTTAAGCGAGCCTTCTCACTGTCAATGAAACCATTTGGTCGGGATCCGACCATAAGTCAGCCGCCCTTCTTACCCAACTGTGATGGACCCAAACAACAAAAAACCTTTTAGTTTTAACAAGGATTTAATAATTCAACCTATGCACATAGACTAACTTGATAAATAAGGGCGTACGGAGATCGAAAACGAAGACAGTCGGCTGGATCGAGATCTGTAAAGAGTGTGTTACTAGAAGGTAGTTTACATGGAGTAAAGACTTTTAGGACGATGCAGGGAAATGCACATAATTATATATTTATTTATTGATATAAGGGAAAACATACAGAGCTATAAAAATAATATAGTAACATATAGAATACATTATTTTCGGCTGTAGAACAGTCTCCAACACGCATAATGCTTACAGAAACGAACGTGAGAAGGAAAAGGGGGACATGGCTGAAGTTTTGATATTATACATTTATTTTAGACATACATATATTATAAGTGGTACTTTAAAACGAGTTGTTAATTCACTTGCTCCTGAAACAAGTTTTGCTATTGATTTAATGTTTATAAATACTCCTTATTTTGTTTTATATTTCTTAAAAAAATTAAAATCCTGTTCAGCTGGAAAAGTGGTGAGATGATATAATTGCGCAGCAGATTTATTTCATCGACATAATTATTCCAATAATGACTACCTCGGCAAGCCTAATATAGATAAAATATAGCGTAACATGAGGTTGCTGACATGAAGAAAGCCTGTATTACTTATATAGTACCAATAATCGTATCCACAAACGGCGATGTTGCTTAGAGACTCCCTAAATATCTCGGGAGGCTGTCTCATGGTACGGAGCTCAAACAGTCAACGCAGACACGGTAATACTGGCTTCTGTATTGTAGCTTTTATCCACCTAGGTATGGTCGGATAATGTAGGACCTTCCTTGGTTGCATAATCTTACCTAAATTACCAAGTTTTTAATTTGTTAATAGCAATAATAAGAATTTGTTTGAGGGGGGAGATAGATGCAAAATATAGATGGATACTCAGTTAAAAAACTGCTATTAGATGCGCCCTATTGGAATAGTCCGGTGTGTGTAGAGCAGATGCCAGGGGTGGCGTAAATATTGAAATATAATATTAGGTATGTAAAGAAGATTGTTTTAAACTCGGAACTGAAGGCTGCTAAGGAATTGGATCTGATATCTTTACTTAATCCATTCCACTGTGCTAAAGCTGCATAGGCAAGATGGCTTCTGTACGATGCTGATTGAGGCAAGCGAGCATTGCGATGAGATCATTATATCATGGAGAAATGGTAATTAAGAATTTTACTTAGAACATTTTTCGTTACAAAATTGGAGTGGTGATATTGTCTGCCGTGGGTCACGTTTATGATGGTTGATTTTAAGAGTTACTGTGGAGCAATGTTAAAAAACATTACTTTTAGATGAAAACTGGAAGTAAACAAGGCGAAGATCTTTTCCATAGTATGAATCCTATTTTAATCCGATTTTCGAAAACATAGTCCATATACGCAGTCAAGTGGAAGAATGTTAGATATAGGATGTTTTTTTTAGAGGTGTACAATTTAGACTCTTATAACTATAAATTGAAATAAAACACATACAAGTAATGTAAATAGCTATGGGGTTGGCTTTATTTAAAAGACAATTTTATGCTAATAGTGTTTAAACATGATTTCGCGCATATAGGCACCATGGCTGGCTCGAATGTAGCGCAATCAGGAAGTCCAATTTTTGATCACTTTATCGAGCAACTGTTGCCGTCTATCGGCAATAACGCAGCGTATGTTAAATTCCAAGTGATTTAAAGTCAGTGGTTTACCAACTTAGACTAGTAACTTCACATATCCCCAAAATCTATAGGTGTGAGATCACACGATTGTGGACGCCAGTTCACAGGTCCATAAATGCGAAATTATGCACTCGTGGATGTTTCCCGGAATAAATTGATAGTGTCGCACGCTGTATGGCATGTTCTGGCATAAGTCTAGTCATGTTAAAATGGCAAACCAAACTGAGCATTAGTCAGCTGTCAACTGTCAAATTGGTTGTCGCTGAAAATAATGTTGTCAATATAAAAACCAAACCACTAAAAAAAACCACCTTTACTATAACGGAAATGTATTTACAAATCTACTATCGGTATCATAAATAAATAAATTAAATGTGGTTCGTGGGTCTTCTCGCACCAGCATTTTAGTAATTCACACCCTTTCTGCAGTGACTACCGTTGGCGGACGTCTACTTCTGTCGTCATCTTCAGGGCTACTTCTGCCCCTTTTAAATTCTTTAAACCATCTAAAAATTATTTTCCGAGAAGGAGCAGGCTCGCCTATAGCTAATTTTAAACGTAATTTATTTTGATTATATATGTGATTTTATAAGCCATATTATCAATTACTTTTGAGTTTTTGATTTTGACCTCTAATATTATTTTATGACAATATATTATTATATCCTTGGTATGATTTTGATTGTTATTTTGAAATTTTGAATATTAAATATGATAATACGATAATACAAAAATGATAATATTTACTTAACTCAAATGTGTTTTTATACTTATGGGCTCTATAACTCAAATGTGTTTTTATATTGTATGATCTATGGGCAATTATAAAGTTGTAAATCCGAATACTATAATACAACAAAGAACTTTGGAAATTGACTTTTGAACTTTGATGATTTTTTGAGTAAAGGTGATAATATAGACATTTTGAAATACTTTTTTCGATAAAGTACTAAATGTTATCATTGTGGTTATATACTCTCCATGCAAAATATAATATGATATTAGGTACCTACCTATGTACTTGTTTGTATAATAGTTGGTTCCTTAATGTTTCTAACAAGCGGTAAAATCGAGTTTTATATTATATAATTAAACATGTCGTTATACTTAGCGTAACATAGTTGTATGCTTTATGGGTAGTTATAATATTGTAAATCATTATATTATGAACAATAGAGAACTTTCAATTTTATACTTTGAAATAGTCCCTCACAAAATACGTTTGTGCTGAAGAAAACCAAAATTTTCAACTTGGTAATACCGACATTGTAAATGCCCTTTGGTCAAAGCTAATTTATTTTCATAGTCATTAAATCAGCAAACAAATTTTAAAAAGCTGTTCAGTGATAATTTTTTAAAAAAAGGGGCTGGAAATATGCCAGACATTATAAATTGAGTATATACTATATTATTGTACAATTATTACCTAATATATTTACTTAAATTCTTTATGGATTATTTCTTCATACTGGCATTTCAATATTATTACCCTTAAACATATTTATTTCATCACTATTTTTGTAATATTTATTAAATATTTTAAGTAAATAAATAAAGTTTATAGATATTTTTAATTTACTTCATAATATACTTTGTTTTTTTAATTTTTACAATCAAATATTTATTAATTACTTTTTTAATATGTTATGCATTCCACTACAATTATGCAAGAATTCCTCGATACAATTATGACTTAGAACGAGTATCGGCCTAGTTATGCGGATTATAAATATGTTTGAATACCTTAACTTTATAATCAGTTTGGTTATTTTATATTATTTAAAGTGTCTTTATTTTATTCAAAGATACTTGATAAATTGATTGTAACATTGAAATTCCATTACATTTATTAATAAATAAAACTATAGATCGCTTCGATTTATCGGTAAGTGTGTTGCTGTAGTTAGCATATCGTCATAAGTGGATTGCCATTTACAAAAAAAAAGAAAGAAACAGAAGAAAAGTATGCAATGGATTCACTTGCTTTGGGTCCCCCGTGGAGAGCGGTTTTGAATTGTGCCAGTCTTTCAAAAATTTAATTTTTGCCCGGCGTTTTTCTAAACTCCGATTCGAAATCAAGATGCATCCTCTGCGTATTCTCACCCTCTCTTCGGAGATGAGCAGGCAGCTGCTGAAAAACCATGTGGCTTTTAAGTTATGTAGGGTAGTAGGAATAGATTTTTTTTCTTTTTCCAAAGTATAATCATTTGAAAATATTTTATTGATTAAACGATTTTTTTTTTTTTTAGTTTTTAGCTTTTTTTTTTAAATGTGTTATGGTTGAATATTCATATTATGATATATTTGAAATCGAAATTTAATGTAAGGGGGTAGTTAAGGTTTAAAACCTTTTTTTTCATATAAGGGAAAGTTGAGAGGAGTTGTGATATACATTTCTGTACATGAGACAAATCTAGATAAATACCAAAATTATTTTTTTTTTTTTTGTTATTGATATTATGATTTTTGGGTGGGTTGATAATATGATTTTTCCTAAAATAGTCACCGCTAAAATTAGCTATAGGATTCTTTTTTTTTTACTTTACCTACCGCTTTAGAGATGTTTACCAAAATGAAAGCATTAAGATACAAAATGAATCATCCAGTGATTCTATCAGCAAATTGCAAAAAAATCGGCTTTTTAGTCCGTGTAATCTTTGGCCATTTTAGAAACCGGAGGCATTTGTTACCGAGGACAAGCATCTTGTATGTTTAACTTTCGGGTATTCATTATTTTTCCTCGGTAACAACAGACTAAATAAAAAAAACTTGTAGGTAATTTTCGACTCAGTTTTTTATGTAGAATAATTTTATGGGATCAAAAACTACCTTATATCAAATTAAAAAAATAGGTAAAAAATAAGTATTTTGGATTTAGTTTTATGTGTAGAAACACTCACTTGTCTGGTGCTCATCAATAAATTCTAACCCTGTATATATAAAAAAAAAACAAAAATCTGGTTAAACATTGTTTTATTTTGTCATTGTTACAATATCCAATTGTGGGTAGTTGTGCAATTAGGGTACAGCTATATCTGACTTAAATATACGGGGGTAGATTCAAGTAATAGTTTCCATACAAAGGCCCGGTGTGACTGCATCCAGTTACTTTGATATCGCCATACATTCAGATCGGTCGTATAGGAACATTATTATGTAGCTCGTGCAACAATTAGATACACCTACACACGCGCAAATTATTAGTATAGTCGCAGCGGCCAGTGTGTCTCTGTGTCAAGTGCAGTTTGTGTGATCCTGAACTAGTTAGACAATAGCGCGAGTCTATTAATGGGATTGAGGCCACTGTGCGCCGAAGTTGAGATTTCTGAAAAGTGAAAAATGCCTAGGGTGAAATGGTTATACGTGGCCATAACAGTAGTGGTGTGCGTGATACTCTCCAATAAAACTATAAAACAGGTACATTTTAATATATTTTATTAAACACCCGTTTTTTCGGGTTGGATATTTAATAAAATACAAATTAATTATATTTTTGCGGGTAGTTTTCAAATTTGTTTTTAAAAGTGACTCTTTCGATATGCATACCTTTTTCTTACTTATTTTTTTTATTTTACATAATTCAG
>JAOPUG010000037.1:21006399-21017314 GCA_027564375.1 Micropterix facetella | reverse complement strand
ATGAGCTACGTACAATGGCCCAATCAAGAGGCCAAGTGCGGAAGACAGCCCAGTAAAACTAACTAACTAACTATATACTGCAGAGTGCTTCAACTAAGGAAATTTTAAACTGGAATTTTCTGAAATATCCGGAATATGCTTTACATCAATTGAAGGTCTGTTCTCTTGCCAGTGGAGATAGGGTGGGGGTTGGTTCAGATATATTCAGTTATGATTAGGTGGCTATACAAGATGTGACTACAAAGGTCATAGTTTTCGAATTATTATAGTTTTTATTACATTTTCAAATTACAAAAAAAACTCAAAAACTATGACTTTTTCATGGCGGTAAATTTAGTCAAATGGATAGCAAATGATCTCTGCTACACTATATTTAAAAGGAATCTTACAAATAAAAAAAAACGTGACTTGTCTAAAGACTCAGGAAGCTTGTATGGTGAGTATCGTAAAGCC
Organism: Micropterix facetella; assembly: GCA_027564375.1. Lineage (NCBI taxonomy): Eukaryota > Metazoa > Arthropoda > Insecta > Lepidoptera > Micropterigidae > Micropterix > Micropterix facetella. The sequence goes on along the minus strand of JAOPUG010000037.1, from coordinate 21,016,861 downwards.
AACAAAATGTTGATGTACCATTATCGCATAGACATGATAGATTGCATACGGCGGGCGAATCCAATACACTTTGGGGGTTTACAAATCAATTACATAATTATTTGAGGAAAGACACTTTTCACTAGAGAACTACACTGCGCCATGGCTGCTTCAGCATACATTTCCAGACCCCAGTAACCTGGATCGCTGGAGCGATTCAGAGGATAGTTCAGGAGCTAGTCTAGATTTTGTATCTTATTCTGATAATAGTACTGTTACAGAACTACTTGTTTATTATTTCTGTGATTTTATGTGATTTAACAACATAATAAATAGTTTTAATAAGAATAAAATACACTTTTCACTAGAAATCTACACCACACTGTGACTGAGGAACATCTGTGGCTGCGATATTAGGCGACAAATTTAGTTGATACAAGTTAACATATACGGTTCAAACCGGAGGGGGCGCCGTACAGTCCCAATAATTTCTTATCTCGGTAACTTTACCTCTTTCTTTTTTACTTCCATTATTATCCTTTTCCTTGTTAAGGACAGGGAAGGTTAAACCTTTCTTTTGCTACTTTACTTATACAACTCCAATTATCTACTAAATATGTAACTGGAAAAATGTTATCTTTCATCAATAAGCTCACGTTTTGTAATTTTCAATAAGAATAAACGAAAGGAATGAAGAAACTAATAAGTTTATAAATAATTTTTTTTATTTATTTATTCTTTTTAAAGTAACCAAATAGGTACCTACTGACTGACACTTTCATTGTACTTGCTATAATTTATTTAATGATTTCCAGGATTTCTTGGACACCATAAACGACCACCTAACCTCTGAACCTGATATGACCCCGATCAATTGGATGCCATTTCATTCCGAGAAGACACTCTTGAATTTATACTGGAGTGACCCGAGCTCTGTGCCAATGGCTGTGATATTTCTATCAAATCCAATGACAACTGAGGATCCGTTAAGGTTGGTCAAATTTAAGGAGGCATCCCTTAATTACATGAGGCATTTTTTTAAAATTCCACCCCACCTCCCCCTTGGTGAGATTTGGGGAATATTAAATGTTTTTTTTATTTTCTTACTATTTATATCCCTCTCTTTATAAAATAAAAGAAGTAACAAAAAATATTTTTTCTCAGTTGTACATTTAAGTATAAAAGCAAAGCGGTCTGTTATCTTTAACGGGTTTAAAATCTAGTTAATTTAATATGGTCTATGTCTGGTATTGATTTTGTAATGCAAAATATTTCATCTGTTATAATATGTATATTCTCTTAATTAAAAAGTTGATGTGAGTTTTTCATCGACCCCCACCCACCTTTAAATGAGATTTCATGAGATTTTTCCAGACTCGTCCTGCCCCATTTTGAGCTCATTTAATTAATGGATGCTCACATACCATTAATATCATAATCAAATTTTTTTTTATGATTATTTCTGATATACTTCAGGTACAAGATACGAGCGAACCCCTCACTAAAAGCAACACCGTCGACCCGGTCCAAGTTCTCTTCGCCCGCAACATGCCGCATAGTAGATGCTCACTGGACATCGGGCATGTTTCCCATTCAGGGTGGTGAAATGTGTCCTGTCAATCAATATTATTACTCTGGATTCCTCGCTCTACAGGCCATCATCGACTTTACAAAAATTAAGGTAGGCTGGTTGTGTGGTTTATTAGATTTATATCCATCCGGAGAATCCAATATATTAATTATTAAAGTACGCCACAGTTGATAAAGAACGTTATATTCACACGACTCGTTTGACTATACCCTGCATTGTTTTTCAGCCTGGGTTAATTTTTTTACATTCTGATGATTTCCCAAAGCTTGTGAAATACCTCCACTTAGAACTAGTAGCTTCGTCCATTGCAGCAGCCTTTTATCATATTTTTAAATATAAGAATACCTACATTCAAAAAAAATTATACATTCAAGTATTTTGAACTATCATCCTACATTTAAGCAAAGGCATTCGTCGATTTAATCAATGTGCTTTATTCATTGTTTTTTTGCTTAAATTCAACTCTAATGGGGATATTTTATTTTGTAAAAGGATGATGTTGGTTTTTGAGATGGATTGATGAAGAGGGTGACCGTTCACCGGTAACAAAGGGATCTACATAGCACAGTCGAAAGTTGGGCATATCCATACATACATCTCGTTTAAACACAAGCATTTCCCAATACACAGGATATTCGATGGCATATATGCCATATAATTTTCAACATAAACTGTGATAATTTGACTAGATTCATATATTTTTTCCATAGAGTGCACAGAGAAAGATGGTAGTTTTTTTATAACACCGTAGACGCATCTGATAATTTTAGCGATTGTCTCGGTATGCTCATGCGATAGAAGATAGAAGAAAAAATTAACATCGGAAAATCTAAAATACAGAATAGGTTGTATAAAATCGGTCTTCACGGTACTAAAATGGGAATTTAAGACTGCAGGCATACAAGAGCGGGGGAAAGGAGATTGGTACGATTTGGCTATATAGCAAATATCTGTAACAAGGAACTCTCGATTAGCGAATTCCCATGTTTCGAATCTATCACGAAAATTAAATAATTATACCTACCTACCTGAGAGTAACAAATACCTTGCCCTCATCACCTTTGTTTCGCATTTCCACATTGAGAACAAGAGATACTTATCGGATATTCTTCCATACACATTTAACAACTTTGTTGCAGACATCATTATTATAAAAAGGCAGCACAGCCGAAAAGTTCATATTTTGAAAAATCTTTATAATCACATAATGCATCTGTATATCTAGTAAGTAAGTAAGAAAAGAACAACAACAAGTACTCGTGTTAGTAATGAAGATGCAAGTTTTTCGATTTTTTTTGTTTTTATTTTTCAACGTAATCTCCTTTGGACACATTTCTCCAAAATATAGATTTCTCAAACTCTTCCAAATACACCTTTGTCTCGGCGATAACCTCCTCCTTTGAGCTGATTTCTTCCCCTCCAAGCCATGTTTTCATGTTTGGGAACAGAAAGAAAGAATCGCACGGAGCCGGAGCCGGGGGAATACAGTGGGTTCATGCAAGTTGGCCGCAACAATTCCGGATGAATGTGCTGGTGCATTATTGTGGTGATAAGCGCTTTTTTCTTAGCCAAATGGAGCCGCGTCTCGTTCAATTTCTTATCGAATCGGTCCAATAATTCACTGTAAAACTGCCCCGTGATCATTCTTCCTTTCTGCAAAAAGTCCATGACAATTATTCCTTTCAAATCCCAAAAAATCATGGCTATTATGACACACATCTTCTCCGGCTGATGAGACCGTCTTTACCTTCTTCGGAACAGGTTCACCTGGAAAAATCCATTATTTTGACTGTCGTTTGGTCTCTGGCGTATACTAATGTATCCAGGTTTCATCAACGGTGCAGAAACTCTTGCGAATTTCACTTAAAGAGGTCCAAACACTGCTTCGACATTGGCAGCCATATCCGCTTCTTGTCCACTGTAAGCAATCGTGGTACTTATCGGGCCTACACCTTTCTCACATGTATCTTATCATTTAAAATATTAATTGCCATTCCGTACGACACGCCTACAGCCTCTGCTCGCGCACTTTAGTTCGGCGATCAGCGACAGTCATATCGTAGACCTTTTCAATGATTACCTCGGTAACAATGTCTCCCGGGCGGCCTGGCTGCTCCTTATCAAAAACAAATATACGACCATGTTTAAATTCATTAACCAATATCTCACGGTTATCATAGATGGTGAAGAGTCCCCATAGACAGCATCCTATGTCGCTTTTAATCGTTCGCTTGTTTTTCCATCCAAAAATAAAAAGCGAATTACAGATCGATATTGTTCTTTTTCCATTTTATTGAGAAACTTGACACACGAGAGATACAACTGGCTGTCAAATAAAAACTAATCTATGAATCAGCGTGCGAGAAATGGCTTCACATTACAGTGTAAAACTTATAGTAATTTTATTATTATCATGACTATCATCAAGTGAGAGTGTTTATGGTGAGTGTGTAATTACGGCTAGGTTAATGTAAGTTAAGAACATGTATTTTTAAATTTTAATTACTTAAATAAATAATACAATAATATATTAAGTTAAGTTATGTTTAAAAAGGTATGATTTTAGCGATTTATATCCCCATCACTCAATTTAATATTTCATTAAATTCAATAATAATTAGGTTATAAATAGGTTCAGTATCTAATTCATTTAGACATTTACTAGATTAAGATAATTTTATTGTTTAATTAGGTGAAGAGTTATATGTAAACTGCTACTGGTCTCTGTCCTGTAAACTGTTATATGTAAACTGCTACTGGTACCTCCTCGATACAGGCGTTATGCCTAGTGAGGGGGTAAAACTAAGACTTATGTTAATATAGTTACTTCTAATTAAGCACCATTTTTTTATTTAGTGATCTAAATAGGTTAAGAAATTATGTATATTCTTCTACATAAATCTTGGAATGAATAAATGAATAAATAAAAAAAATCATCATTTAAGACTCTTATCTCTCCCTCTTCGAGTATTAAAATGATCAGAAGTCGATGGGAAGTGACACACAGTAGGGTATTCTCGCGCTCTGGCGAACGAATTTCTCCGTCCTTCAGTCTGCGAAATCGTTTTCAAGGCTTCTACCTAACGTTATCATTCGAATTTATCGCGGACCTGAGGCGCCCTTCGCCCGTCCGTATTAATTTGGTTCGGAGAGCCAGCAGGTCGTTTCTACTGGTAGGTGATGTCAGGTCGACACCTACCCACGGAAACATTCGTTTTCAGACTCCTTCGACAATTAGATAGTTGAGCACAAGGCTAGAAAAACGGCAAAAGCTCAATCGTTAAGAGCGAGCATCCCAACAACATAGATGTTATTCGTGCTAAGATATAGGGCTCGGTGCATAAAGTATAATTACTGCAGCGGTCTCCAACTTTGCTCCGAGTACACCCGCATTCTTCAATCCACGATTGTTTGCGTTGGTCATTTGCGTTGGCCAAGATACCCCTAACTGATTCATGAAATCCTGTGGATACTGCAGCTTAAGCCGGCTAAGAAGATTTCACAACTTCATTTGAAAAATTATCTATTTTATTGGCGATAGTATATGAGCTCGCGAAATTACGATACAGATATTGAAAAGTCATTAAATCCCAATCTAGATCATATGCAAGCTCGGTTGCCTAATAAACAGAGTTCGTTTTGACAGATTGTGTGAAATTGAACGTGCGCGCTGTGTAAAAGTTCCAGCGCTATCGATAAATCAGCGGCGGCCCGACCCGCGAGGGCAAACATTCAGCGTACTGCAAATATCACCGAATGATATAAGGCGCCAAAGTGCTGCGGCCGCGGCCAACATTGATATTTATAACGAGAGAGAAAAATAGTTGTAAAAGGCTGTCGCGTAGGTAAAAGTTTGCGGGTTAACAGTGGGTACATATAAAATAGTATTATAAAAACGTTGTAAAGTTGCCGCCCCGAAATTTGTAAGTACTTTAAACATTATGGTGTGTCGCCTGCTACGGACGAACCCGTCCACCCGGGAGCGTTTTAACGATATTGATCGTTCTATCACCCTGAGGAAAAATGCAGAGATTTAGGACTTTGGACAAATCTACATACCAAGCTCCACCTAGGCTCGTAAGAGTCCAACTCCTTACTGCGAGGCACTGGGAATTTTCAGACCCAGTGGGCTTCCTCGCGCCCATACTCCCAGATGCGGATCAGATTATTCTGATCCCCCGTCTGGTCACAGGATCGAGGTCCCTTGCGTGGTCCTCTACTTCTAAACCGGTATTTCTAACTGGAATGTGGCGGCTATGGGGCGGCCTTTGCTTAGCAACTCTCACCCGAGATCGGGTGGCCCACACTATCATATCTATGGATAAGCATTAGAGGTACCTGCTTACCCCCACTTTCTGCAGAATCATACACTTCTAAACTCCTTCAGGCATCAGTCAGTGGCAACATGGCCGGTTTGCCCGCCCGTGCGCCAGCTGTCCAGGTCAGCCCGAGTTCCCATCCCCAGGTTCGCCGCACAGCGGGTTCACCGGGTTGGTCCCTCTTCGTGGAGGCTCCTGAAAAGAAGTTGCTCCGCTAGGTGGGCCGACCAAAATACAACGGCCATCATAGCCCAGGCTACATGAAGCCATTATGACCCAAAGGATCAATATTTAAAACCGATCTGTTTCCGTCGCGTCGGTATCGGCGATCAAGAAGCGTGGGGCTCGCGTCACGGCCGCTGGCCGCAGCCATCTCGTCCAACGCTGGTCCATCAAATTCTAAAATAGAAATATTAAAGAATTGTCGATCGCTATATATGGACTCAACTATGGAATCAGCTCCCTCCATCTATTAGAGGCGCTAGCTCGCTTTCAACCTTTAAACAGTAATTGAAAAAACAACTTGTAAAACAAATATAAACCATAATTTCTGACCTTTCCCTTATTCCTTCCCTTTTTATTAGCTTATTAGCCTTATTTAGCAGCTTATTTATTTATGTATTTACTAGTTTATTTATTTATAATTAATCGATATGTATGTATATTTGTTTTATGACCTTTTCAAATATTAATATACATTTATATTTCTTTAGATATATAAAAATATATACGAGTAACGTATCATATAATTGAAATTTAATTTTAGATTTTTTTTGTGTATGAACACACACGTCTACTGTAGTACACTATTGTCATATCAATATGACAATTGACTGGAAGACGTTGCGTAACTAGCAATAAGTCCGCCATATTATGTAAACATTTATAATTAAAAAAAAATATTCAATCATTCATCTATCGGCTGAAATTCTAATCACTTACAAGAAAGCTTGTGGATTTTAATATTTTTAAATATAGGTTCAAAATACAATGAAAGAGACCTTTTATAGATGCATAGTCCCTAATATATTCGTTTTGCTATTTTGGTAGAGAGGCGTCAGCCGAAAATTTAACTGAAATGAAATAAAAGAACCGTAAGTCGTGCATACCCCAAAATCAATTGATCTCTGCGAATTGGCCTTGACTATCGATTGTCGAAAGGTTTTTTGAAATCGGACTTAGTTTACTCGAGTTATCGTATATAGTAACAAAACCTTGCAAGGTTGTAAGACTTACCCACCTCGGGTAGGGGGGGGGGGGGTAATATTGATTATCGCAATGAAACTATTTTTAACCCCCAAAACAGGATCATTTGCTGTATATGCGCCGGCACTAATTTAGTTCCTGCGCCTTCGATTCCTAGAAGCACATAAATCTGAACCTTCAAGAACGAACCGATTACAGTTTCTATTATTTTTCATTGATTTACAATATTATTCTTGTGACGTGTCTATATTTATTTTGATTGTACTATGGAATATACACTTATTCTTATAGTTTATCTATCCATTGTGAAAAAGTGCTCTCTTTGGTATTCATATATCCGTGTGGGCCGCATTCGATTCAGCGAAAAGACGTAAAAAAGAGAATCGAAAAGAGAGCAACGCAGATGCCACTATATCCTCCAACTGTTTTTATAAAAAAAGGCATCGCAAATGAAACCTGCCTGAAATTCCGCAGTTGAAACGTGGCAGGCGTTTATATTTATTTTATGTAAATTTCGGGAAAATGTTGAAAGGTCGGGCGGATTCGTGATGAATAGTGAGAGAGAGGTGATGTTTACTCGAAATATTTCAGCCATAGCTTCGCCATTTTTTTCCGAGAGCTTTTCACCCTTTTCAACTTAGCGCCAAATGCTCGTACGCGGGAATATAAACGGAACTGAAGTGAGAGAGGAATTTCAAATGTACCTGCGTTTACGAGTGTATAAAAAATACTAGATTTAATGGTAGATTCACTATTCATTTCTAGCGTGAGGGTTGCAAAGCATGCACCGCTTTTATCCTTTAATAATAATAAAGTAAATAATAATAATAATAAAAGGCTGCATGATCACACTACAAACACCGTAAATAAGGTGAATCCTCAGACAAAAAGCCTGATATTAAGTAAACACCTTATCGAAAATATGTAGAGAAAAAATAAATAATATAAGACTAATTACGAAATACACAAAAAATAGATATCAGAATAAAGAATAGCGGAATATATTAATTAGTCATCATTTAAAAGAGCTGTCTCAGATGTTTTTTTTTAAAGTTGGTAATGATAGTGTACGTAAATCCGCGTACACTATCATTGTTGATTCCATACATTAGCTGAACAGCAAGAGAAGTTTCATTGGAAGCTAGACTTCGCATTCTTGGAAATGATGGTAACATGACTACGCGCTCTTGTAAGACATGAATGCGCAACACCAGACCAGCACATCCTAGAGTAAAGATAAGAGGATAGATGGATTTCCTCCGCTGCCTCGTATTTCGTAAAGATACTCGTTTGAGAAATGTGAAGACATGATACTAATCGTATCGAGGAAGTATAGTGAAACAAGATCTAGCACAGGCGTTTTGAAATCTTTGCAGTATCCGTTCAGTCTTCTTATGTATACAAACATGGACCATAGACACAGTTGCGATAGTCCAATAACAAGATGCTCAGTGCATTAACTGCTAGGATTCAGACCCTGATGCTAAGAGAGTCCTAATTCCGTTCCTGAGACGAGAAAAGCCTCAATTGACTCTTTTGCTAATATGATCCTCAAATCGAAGAATTGAGTCAAAATGAATACCAAGGTTTCCGGCTGGGGTTGCCAAAATTGTATACAATGATCTATGCGACTTCCTTGGCTTGCCCTTAGACCCGCCCCACCACTTTTCACCTTGCGTCTGACATATCTACGTTTGTTCAAGTAATCGCGCCTATACCGCTCAAATATAAGGAAGTAGTACTACTTTATCTATGAAATAGCGGTGGATATGATGGGGATTGGCAACCGGGATGCGGAGCTAGTGCAAATATTTAGGATTATTTATTTACTTTTAAACACAATAAAAACACAATTTGCTTTGTTCCAGGTTCGAAGACGATATGCTTCTCAAGATTGACCTTACAGGGACGTCAAAAACCTGACCGATGGCTGATTATGTCCTAAGATGTTCCCTGCCTGCCTATGCTTCTACGTCATCTTCACACTGGTTCTACAAGTCACACCGAATAGTTCAGGTAAGCCGATCTGCAGGTAAGAACAACTTGTATCGGTCTATCTATGTCTTCGCGACTTTTTTGACGAGGTGCTGAATAAGATTCACACTATATAAAATGAGTAAATTTCTCGTTAATTACGATAGGTACTCGGTTCACTGCCCCTGGTATCTCCCAGTGAGAGATACCGCTTTAGCAGTGTGACCATGCGGGGGATCGGAGGAATTTGATCCGCATCTGGGAGTACGGGTGCGAGGATGCCCGCTGGGTTTGAAAATTCCCAGTACCTTGCGGTTTGGTGTAGGATTTGTACGGGCCTAGATCGAGCTTGGAGTGTAGACTTATTTGTCATCGTCGATCGGCGCATCGACTTCAAGTCTCTGCGTTTCGCCTCGGAGTGATAGAACAAACAATATCGTTAAAATGTTCCGGGGTGGACGGGTTCGCCCGTAGCAGTTGACACCCCCAATGCCCTTGGTATCTCCACGCCCATATCCGGTAATTTCGCACCGCGTTCTCCGTCCTTGTCTACATCCGCTTCAATGATCCAGCCTAAGGATTTTTTTTATAGCAGCTTAAGGTACATTTTCGATGCGCATGACCAATACAGGCGACTGAGATAAGTGCGCGTGACCGAGACGGGTAACGGAGGCAAGGTGACCGAGACAAACGACGGTGATGGGAGAGACCTAGACCTGCCGCATGTTACCTCTCCAAAATGAACAGGCGGCACATGAAACTATGAATCAGATCTCAGTATTCTACAGAAATAGCTTCAGAGTTATCTTTTGCTCGAAATATATGAATAGAAATGCTACTCGTCGAAGAAGATGACGATAACTTGTTGCTATATCACAGTAAATTAAAACAAAAGAGGGCGTATCGGTGCAGTGCTTAAAAGGAGACGTGAGGACTATCGAGATTTCTACAGACTGATTCGATGAATCTTTCATCTTTTTCTTCCGAAAATTTAATGTTTACCTTTATATTAATCAAAAGCGCCAAAAAGCACTATTGTTTAGGGCGCGACGCCTGCGCCATATACTATGCCTGCGCATTATCGCTGTCGCTCGGGTCAGTCGCCTGTCTCTATCGCGCGCTTCGAAAACGTATACACTTATCACATTTAGGTATGTCAACTGCTACGGGCGAACCCGTCCACCCCGGAGCGTTTTAACGATATCGATCGCTCTATCACCCCGAGGCAAAACGCAGACACTTCGGACTTGATACAAATTTACATACCAAGATCCACCTAGGCCCGTATGAATCCAACACCTAACCGGGAGCGGGCATCCTCGCGTCCATACTACCAGATGCGGATCAGATTCCTCCGATCCCCCGTCTGGTCACAGGTCCGAGGTCGCTTGCG
>JAOPUG010000037.1:20710164-20723495 GCA_027564375.1 Micropterix facetella | reverse complement strand
AAACATCAATGATGATAAATAGTTTCAGGGTTATCTGGGTTAAATTAGCTTAATTACATAAGTCAGTTAATAATTAATTAAACACTCTAAATCGGTGGTTCTCAAACTTTTTTTTTTTCACATACCACTAAACTGTTAAAAATTCTAAAAATCTTTCAAAATGGAAAAGTAATAAAAAAATCCAACCTTTATGAAAATATTATGTTTATTTGTTTATACAAAAAGTTTACACTTTACATTACAATATTTTTATTGTTTATTAGTAAGTAGTTCGTTAATGCGAAAAATGGTGCTGCATGCTCGAAAAAAGCAAGGAGATGTTTGGTTGAGTTATACTTAATTTTAAATGCAAATTTGGATCTATGTTAAGCTTATTTCGGTATTTGTTTTTTAGCCCCAACATAGCAGAAAATCCGCTCTCACAAAGATATATGGTGGTAAATGGAATCAAAAACAATAATGCTTTTCTGGACAGCGATGGATATTCATTTTAAACTTTTAGCCAAAATTCACATACTTCTAGTTTGGTAAATTCAGTTTTCAAACCCCCATCGCAAGATAGATCTATCAAAGACTCTTTTTCGCTAATAGTTAGGTTTTCAGGAATATTATTCAAATAATCCAAAATAAATGGGTTTCTTATGCAAAGGAATTCAGAGTAATCTTCTTTAAAATATTCTTCAAAGATTGCAGCGAGCATTTGGCAATGTTTTTTTATGTCATCGATGACATCGTCGCTCACCGTAAGCCCATGCTCTGTCACAAAATTCTCCAAATTAGGAAAAGACTCCCAAAGGTTTTCATTCGAAACACTCTTGTTCATCATTTGAAACTTGTCGATAAATGCCTTTATTTTGTCATTTACTGAAAATCTATTTGTTGTTTTACCTTGCAAACTTAGATTTAAGTCGTTGATGCGATTGAAAATATCTGATAAGTAGGCTAATGTTGTAATCCAGAGCTCGTCAGTAAATCGATCACGCAGTTCAAAATCGGTCTCGATCAGAAACAACTGCACCTCAGAGTGTAGCTCAAATAATCTACTCAGCATTTTTCCTCGTGAAAGCCACCTCACCTCCGTGTGTAGCAGCAACTGAATATGATCACTACCCATTTCAGAACACAGTTTCGAAAATAAACGAGAGTTTACAGCTTGCGATTTATTAAAATTTACCGTTTTGATGGCCTCCTGGAGAACATGTTTAAATTGTTCAGGCATACGTTTTACTACTAAGGCGTGTCTGTGGATGCTGCAATGCATGGAAGTGCAATTTTCTGCAACAGATTTTACTTTTGTGGCAATATCTCCGAATTTTCTTGTGATAGCTCGAGCGCCATCAGAACAGAAGCCTCAGCCTAACTTAGAAAGATGCCTCTGGTGATTTTTCAGTATTGCCAGTAAACGAAGACGTGCTGTTCTTAGTTACTTTCATTTTGGTTAATTTTCGAATGAAAAAACCCTTCGGTTTGTTTACTAACATAGAATGTTTCATGGTAAGGTTCAATATGATGATTCAATGCAATAATGATAGTTTCATACTTTGGTTTGATAAAATTTCAAAGCAGATCATGCATTGTGGCCGAGGATCACTATTTACATCCGTCACTGTGAATCCATTACTAATGTACTCAGCATCATATTTTCTTTTGGTTACAAGTTTTCGTATTTTGGTAGGGACTTTGTCATTTTGAATCACCGCACAATCTAATTCTGAAGTTGAGCTTGATGGTACAGGATTTCGAGCATCATCTTGAATCACCGCAAAATCTGATTCTGAAGTAGAGTTCGATAGTACAGGATTTCGAGCATCATCTTGAATCACCGCAAAATCTGATTTTGAAGTAGAGTTCGACAGTACAGGATTTCGAGCACCAGTTCTTTTGTTTGATGTTGCACTATTAAGCCACTTATCCATGTTGATTTAATTAAATTTTATTCGCAACTAAACCAAATTAATTGAACCAAAGTTAAAAAATACAAGATCAAAGTCGCTCGAGCGCCAAAGCTAGGTTAGAAAGAGCCGACTGAGGATCGCTGGCCAGCAAAATGGGCAGGATATAAATGCAAACTCGCGGCAGTGCACACCTGCGCGGGAACTGAATAAGGCTCGCTGGCCAACAAAATAGGCGGGGCGTAAATGCAAACTCGCGGCGGTGCGCGCCTGCGCGGGATCAGAATAAATAAATAAAACCAATTTTATTTATTTATACCCTACGGTCATGGTTGCTAGCGTACCACCTTGAGAAGTTTGGGTACCACTGGTGGTTCGCGTACCACAATTTGAGAACCGATGCTCTAGATGTAATATTCAAGGGCAAATTAGATTCCTCTGTAAAAATCCTGAATAATATTTGAAATCAATAAATAAATAAATAAGAAACAAATTACTCTGGAACTATTTGCTCAATTTGCAAAATTCAAAAATTAAGCCAAGAAATTATTTTAAAAAAATATGGGGTAGATTTTAAAGGCATTGTTTGGGGATTCTCCTTTGGCCGCAATAAAATTACTTGGTTACAAGCTGAAAATAGCGTCGCTAGTGCATCACAGTATGTGTTGTATACTGCAGCCAAAGGAGACACCGCAGCCATGAGAGTTCGTACTATATACTAATCTGTACTATGTACTAATCCCCAGCATGGCTCTCCCCATGGCCCTATGCAGGTTTATTTTAAAATGTATAAAAGGGTAGGAACATGAACACATACCGACGAGGTCATTGAATTAAGATGCTGAGACATCTTAAACATAAACTTCCTCCATGACGGTCGCCTGAACAGTTTCCTCCCGCTCTCAATCCCATCGCAGTCCGTATCATTACTGCACGACGAGCTTTCGTTGGAGTTCCTATCGCAGTCCGGCCGCAGCCGCCGCAGCGAGATCCTCCCGTTCCCGAAAGGGTTCCTCGGCAGCGTGAACGTCCTCTTCAAGCGAGAACAATCGGTCTGGTTAGGTGTCATCGTAATGGCCTCTCCATTAATGAGCTCTCCTTCTGAGCACGACTTGAGCACGACCGTCAGATTATCGTTGGACATAATATTAATAAATTAAATCTGACGTAACATCGCGAAAACGAAACCAACCGCAATCAAAATACCAGCCATCCCCGAATCAAACATCAAACTGACAGCTAGCCGCCATGTTGGATGTCACGTTGCCATAACCTGGCGTTCTACACATTTGTTGTCTATGAGGGGAATTAAAGAAGAGAAATTGTTTGGACCGCGCGTATAGCACTCCAAAAAAACCAATAATTTAATTGCGTGAAACTGGCCCCTTGGACCCAGACTTTAACCCGAAGTATGTTATAAAAAGCCAAGTGATGTTATCAAAATACTGCTTATAAGATAATTTCGGTAGACATTAAGGTGGGTCGTTACCTTAAAGGGTATAAATAAAAACAAATAAAAAAAGTATGAAGAGATAAAAGGTAATTTTCTTAGAATATGGTAGACGCATCTGTCTAGCTTTTATAGCGTTTATTTCGGGACGCTCTTGTGCGAAATCCAGATTTAGTGGTAATGTGGGCTCATTTTATCCCCAGAGCGATCCATTTTTCAAAACAGTTCATGTAAACGAGCTCTTAGCGTTTTTGGCCCCGGAGTGATCTCTTTTTCAAAATAATTTGTGTAAACCAGGTCTTAGCGTCTCCTCATGAGAATATGAAGCAGACAATCGAGACCTCTCTGTAGATAACAAAATTTGGATTTTGGATTGCATGGATTTTGGATTGCATATCCAGTGCGTTGTTTAATGTTAATGATCATCTTGGAAAAAATCATCTTCATTGTACCTTTGATTATTAATTGCAGTGGAAATATTTATCAGGTGTTGAAGTGCAGTTAAGGTTTCATTTTGTTCTACACGTTTTCACTTATTCTGAACAGTGTTTTTATAGCTGCTTGTGAAAATGTGGTTGTTGAACTGTTGCTGTGCTTGTTTGAGAGGATGACTGTGGTTGCTCGACTGTTGCAGTGCTCGTTTGGGAGGTGACTGTGGTTGCTCAACTGTTACAGTGCTTGTTTGCAAGGACGGTTGTACCTATAAAAAAATATATACATATTTATTATCGAATGTAGCAGGTATATATATCTATAGGTACATAAGCCATTTTGTTTTTCAGATTCTTACGAAACAGGAATAGAAGGAAATATAACATGGCTTTCGAACTAAACGGAACTTTCCAGGCTGTATTGGAGCTATCGATTGCAAACACATAAATATAATTGCTCCTGGCCATGTTAAATTAAATGTTGTGCTATCTATTTGCTTGCCAAATACAGGCATGCCAGTTAACAGATACACACGACAGTAGGTGGTACGTGCAAGGAGCTGTTATGCGTGTGCCAGCTACAGTCATGTGTATTCCCGGCTTTATAGTAATGGACTATATTCCCCGGGAGCATGTGACTCTCCAATGTGAAAAGGATAATTTTGGAAGATTTCTTGGAGTTCTGCTAACACTGTGGTATGGGTTGGACGTGAGTTGTGTGACGTGTTCACGGTCTAATTAAGAGAATTGATGTTGACAAACATAAATAAAAAGAGAAAAATCCGCCCCCTCCCCCTATGGAAAATTCTGCAGCTTTAGGTATGCTTGGGATAATATGTCCACCTATATGAAATAACGTATGTCTCGAGAATCCGCACCGAAGACCCGCTGCCTAGCATCCATCATTAAAACGACCAAACAACTGCAGACATCGCAGTATGAGTCAGGACCGGAGAGCACACAGACCGCAAGGTCTTCCCGGAAATCTTTCAAGGTTATCCCGAAAAACTCAAGGCGTTGTCATCGGCCATGTGAAATGCGTACAAGAAATCCTAAAACGAAGACATCCTAAAACGCAAGAAGACATCCTAAAACGGAGGGTCGGTTGGAGTCACTTTTGCACCAGCCTCTCTTCTAATATATTCGCCTATGCTATATGGTTAATTGTAAAGCGATGCAGAAGGGGGACTATCCCCCCAAAATAGTAACTCCATTCCAGACCAGGTTTTGGAGGAGCTTACAAACAATCTAGCCCACCTCATTTCCTCAACAGTATTCATATTCTTTCTCAAACGCTGAAAAAAGACAGCGATCGGTCACTCGCTTCGCTCCGAGAGACACTGGGGACGCATCAGCTGACCTTTTTGTTAGGGACCTGATGTGCCGTAGGTGGGACGATTTGCCGTGACAGTGATATCATAGTAAACCTAGTGGATATTATTTTGAATAACCCTTTATGATTTGTTGTTATTTTCAGAGATTATTTTTTCTCTTTTAGGTCGGTCAATAAACTGACGTCAAAGTCCAGTTAGTTATATAGATACAAAAATCCCATTATTAACGAGCTTGTATTCCAGTAATAACTGATTGACGAAAGGCTAATCTTCGCATCATTTACATCTAATTGCGGTATATTATTTATTTTATTTACGTTACAAGATATTCACAGCAGCTCAAAGCAGACGAGGATTGCTGCGTTGGCAGCACAGACATCCATCTAAACAGTGATCACCATATTCTCATACAGATGCCCAGTGCAGCCTCAATCTTCACGGCAGAGAGTGTAGCTATACTAAAAGTGCCTACTATTTATCTAGTCGTATGAGTTAAAATTGTCTATAATTTTCAACGACTAGCTAAGTCTAATTAAAAACGTGGATCCCCCTCTCGCAACATGCCATCCTATATTGAGAACGCAATTTATAGCCTAGAGACGGCTGATTCCCGAGTGATTCTTTGTTGGATCTCAGGGGATACGTGGTAACGATAGGGCGGACGAGCTTGCGAACGCGGCCAGAATCCCCGCTTCAGCTATCGATTGCTACCTGCCTCTCACAGACCTTTTGCCCACGATAGACTTTAACCTCACTAATAATAGTAAAAAAGCGAGTCCCGATTGGTGAAAAGTAAGAAATATTCTATCATTCAACCGGAAATAAATACCAAACCATGGTTCCATCGCCAGTATTTTAATAGAAAGCAAATTTCCATCATCTGCAGGATGCGTATCGGCCATTGCTATACTCCTGCTCATCTCAATCGAATCCATGTCCCCCCGTCTTCACATTGTGCCTGCGGGGATACTATTTACCCTCTGGGCCAAATTTTCTTCAACTGACTCATGGTAAACAATTACCCTGACTTTATTTCAGACCTCTTAAATCTCAAAATTCAACTTACTCTTAGTATAGACACAGTATAGGCAGTATAGGTATAGATTTCCTTTGCGAAGTTATTAAACTCAATAATTATATCCTTATAATAATCTTCTAATATTCCTCCATATTGTGGTTACGTTAATTACCTATATTATTTTATTATTCACTAGTTATTTGCTTATTATTCGATTTTGTTTCCTGTCCGTATTTTGTTATATTTGTTTCGACGATGTCAACTAATAAAATGAGTTTTAGACCTATTGTGACACCGCACTTAATAATAGAAGGTTACACGGGCGGCATAGATTGTAGGGCGAAAAGGCCTCAATTGAGAAGGATTGTACGGCCTCCCCTAACACGGCACCTTGACCGGCGTCTCGTCGTACATTCGTCGTCCCGTGCGATAAAAATAAAGTCAGCTGTTTGTGTTAATGAATACTTTTATTCACTTTTATCCGAGTGAGACCCCTGCATGTCCATCGAGCGTTTGACCGGCTAGATCAATGTAAATTTTGGGTCTGTTCGCTGTCGCCTGCGCCACCTCGTTCTGTGTCGCACTTTTCTTCTCCCGCCAAAGCGCGTCACTCCCCTCAACCACAGAGAATTGCATCGTTGAACAGGCAAGATATTCCAAATTACATTCACCTTTACATTCATATAGTTGTATCTACCTCCTATGTAGCTATATTGTATTTCAACTTAAATTAATAATTATTCATGTAATTAATAATAAATCGACGTATGCCCCTCTTCGCCTGTCTCGCGTCTCTCTCCCGTCGGCCGATACATGCATGCACCACCCAAAAAATCTCCCACGCTCGGCGTTGCACGTGCACATTCATACGCTTTTAGCTACTTGAACAGATTTATCGCCCTATTCCGAGCAACTGCGCATCTAGCGGTTTTATACGTAATGGCACCTGGAACGAACGAACGAATAAGTCAGTCGACAGGCCCTGGTTTTGGGGCCCGTGACATCTGCCGCTTTGGCAATTAGCCTTTTCTGCGGGGCTTCGCGTGAGCCGGGCCCACTGACCCGGCTTTCTGGTAGTAGCGTCGCAGAGTTGTGCGCCCTGGGCCAGTATCTTATGCGGCGCCCGACTCATCGGGCGCCTTGTGGTCTTGGTTTGTACATGGCATCTTCTGCTATGGAGACTGCTGAGCTGCGATACCCGCGCTGGGAGCCTACTAATCTAGCAGACTGCGCGGGTACGGCTTCCGGACTGGAAACTATAGGACCTGGTTTTATACGAAATGGCGCTGATCGCGAACAATCACATCTGCACTCCACTCGAAAGCCTCACGCCATCGCAGTCGCACTACTGGCCAGCATTCTGCCTCATCATGTCCAATGTCCATCACAGTGAAAAAGTTGTATGGTTGATTGATATTGCAAAACTACAATTGTTTTCAACAATATTTGTGTCAAAATCCTAATAGTGTAACTAATAACATTAATAATAGGAAACCGTAGGTAGACTTTTTTATACTTATAATATATAAATGTACTAATAGTATTAATTTCGTTCCTCAAAATTTTCGACCGCTCAACGCAAAGTCTTTTATGGTTATACTTTACGTGCCGATGAATTTTCTGAAATTTCTCAATTGATTTGTTTATTGGAAATTAAAATAATTTTTTTACTGGAAAGCTAACAAACTGAGAAATATTTATTAGGACGTCACGTCGACTGCGGACCGCCAAGGGCAACGCGGCCGAGCTGTCATCCGCGGTTGGAAGACTGTCATTCTGCAGCCGTGAGGTTTTTTTTGACGTTCGGCTCCGCTTATGTAACGATAAATCTTATTCTAATCAGGTATGAAAATTAAATTTCGTCTGTATGGGTAGAGATAAAAATATTGAAGAGTAATACACTTTCAGGATTGTGCGACAGTCGCGGCGCGGCGGCAATCGGAATTGAAGGTGCGATCGATTATGTATCGGTGTTGAAAGGGTAACAAAATAGTGCGAAATATGTTGCGTCGCTGTAGCAAATCGCTGGAGGTGCTGTGCAGGATCGGCGGGGCGAGCGGGAGATACCAAGCGCGGTGCGCGAGGAAGGCCGTATCGGCTCTTCCGGCGAGTCGAAACGCGACGTACTTCGGGTCGGTACGGCACTTTCACGCGTCGAGGAGTCTCCTTGCTTCCCAGGATGTGATGACGCCGGGTTTCCCAGATTCCGTGTCGGAAGGGGACGTGAAGTTGGATAAGAAAGTCGGCGACGCTGTCGGGATGGACGAAGTCGTGATGGAGATCGAAACGGACAAGACGGCCATTCCGGTCATGTCCCCCGGAAACGGAGTGATCGAAGCGCTGCACGTCAAAGATGGCGACACCGTAAAAGCCGGACAGAAGCTGTTCACGATTAATATAACAGGAGAGGCGCCTCCGCCGAAGGGCGCAGCGGCGCCTCCGCCGAAGGCTGAGGCTCCTAAGCCGGCGCCCGCGCCGAAACCGGCGGCACCGCAAGCGCCAAAACAGGCGCCGGCGGCGCCACCGCCGCCGCCACCACCTCCGCCGCCAGCGCCTCGCGCTTCGGCGCCCGCCGCTTCGATCCCCGTGGCAGCCATCCGCCACGCACAGGCCATCGACACGGCCAAAGTGAAGCTCCCTCCGGCCGATTTCAGCAAGGAAATGTCGGGCACACGCTCAGAGCAACGCGTCAAAATGAACCGAATGCGTCTCCGCATCGCCGAACGACTCAAAGAAGCCCAAAACACCAACGCCTGCCTGACCACATTCAACGAGCTCGACATGACCAACATCATTGAGTTCCGCAAGGCGAATCTCGACACATTCACTAAGAAATACGGAGTAAAGCTCGGCTTCATGTCGCCGTTTGTGAAGGCGGCTGCGTACGCGCTGCAGGATCAGCCCATCGTGAATGCGGTCATCGACGGAAACGAGATCGTGTACCGCGATTTTGTCGATATTTCCGTCGCGGTCGCAACGCCGAAGGGGCTCGTTGTACCTGTGCTGCGCAACGTTCAGAACATGGGCTACTCGGATATCGAATTGGGCATCGCAGCGCTCGGCGAGAAGGCGAGGACGGGAACGCTGGCGGTCGAAGACATGGACGGCGGCACCTTCACCATCAGCAACGGCGGAGTGTTCGGCTCGCTGATGGGCACTCCTATCATCAATCCGCCGCAGTCAGCCATCCTGGGCATGCACGGGACCTTCGAGCGGCCCGTTGCCATCAAAGGCCAAGTCGTCGTCCGCCCGATGATGTACATCGCCTTGACCTACGACCATCGCTTGATCGACGGCCGCGAGGCTGTCCTCTTCCTCAGAAAGATCAAAGCCGCCGTCGAAAATCCCACTGTCATAATCGCCGGCTTATAAATGAGTATTACACGAACCGTATTTATTATAAACTCAAACACTGTTGATTTTTTTTAAAAATAATATAGAGTACTGCTGCAATGCAAAAAGCGAAACTTCTACGAATAAATCTTTATTTAATTCTAATATTGTATTTTAGTCTATTTTATTGCTTCACTGCCAGCGGTAGTGCGCGTAGGCCCTGTTCGCTTCACACTGTTTATGCAAGTCCTGTTTCCTGGCCACCACGCGTCCTGTGTTATTTGATGCATCGATTAATTCCGTACACAGTTGATCTGCAAAGCGTTTCGTTCTAAACTTATCTTTCCCGGCTTCGACGAGCCAATTCATGGCGAGAAAAATCGATCGGTTGTCTGTTATTGGCACGGGAACCTGTCGAAAAAAATTAGTTTTGGAGTCAATGGGATAATGTTAGAAAAAAAATTAATTATTAATTTCGTTATCAGGATTTCATAATATGATAAGAGCCTTATCAGTTTAATGTGAAGATTCACTAAGTCATGGAAACTTTAACAGAATGCAGACAAATCTTCCAGGAAAAGAAACGTAGGCAATTTGCAAGTAAATAAGTCTAATATTTTATGAGTCATGAATGGCCTTATAAATATTAATTAATTGATGTCCATGGACATTTGGAAATAAGCAATCATTTTGAATCTTTTTAATAGCTGATTCTATACTTATGAAGTCCTTACCTATGCAGTTGTTGTTTTTTCACAATGGTATCTGGTAACTTTTCCAATTAAAAGAAATTTTAATTCAAATCTATGTCATTTCTTTTTCAAAATCAGTTATTCATTTGTCTTTCTGTTTGTTTTTGCTAGGATATTTGCATGTGTGCAAGCATGGAAAAATTTAAAATTGGCATTACTTTAAAAAATGAGGCCCTGTACCAGTGTTCAACGACTACACAGCAAACAGTAACACAGTTGCAGTCGGAGACTTCATCACCCGCCGTAATATGCCAGACCCTCGCTTCAACAGACTTCTATTTTTTCAACATAGGATATCCTTCATAGTTAGGGAAAAAAATCGGAAGAGGCAGTGAAAAATGCCTTCAAAGCATTCATTGATTGCTGTCCACGAGAGTTTTACAGCATTAACTGACTGCCGTTAAAATGACAAACTGTAGATAGTAAGGGTAATATTTCAATTACAGTAGACCCTTGCTATAGCGCTGCTCGTTATATCGCGGATTCGGATATAATGCGGGAGGTGGCGATTTCACTTAAACTTTATTAGACTCATTGTTTCCAGATTATCCGATACGATATCAGTGCCGGACGCCAATACGATATCGGGGCAAGTAAAAGTTATGAATTATGTACCTGCCTTTCAGATTGCCCGCTCCGATACCGATATGTCGACGGCACCATGGGACGCCCGTGGGCACCATGGGACGCCCGTCGGACGATAATATTTTTATATGTGATATACGTGTATACATTTTCTCTGTATGCTTGACTGAGCCGGCGGCGCGGCAGCCATTTTACGCTTGGAAGAGTATAAAATGCTCCCTCTGTATATATAGCTTGCACATGGGCTGTATTCAATACAGTCTCTGGACAGATCTTTTACGCATCTCAAATATAATAAATACAGCAAATAAAGTTTTTTTTATTATAGTCTGCCATAACGACCTGCCCGCACAAATCTATTGAGAAAATGGCTGAATCGGAACGATATCATTGGGAGTATGTGAAGATACCACATGGTATTAGATATCGGAGATCAGCTATCAGCATCCGATACCGATATCGGATCGGATAATATGGAAACATTCTCAGGGGTGGCTGGTGCATGGGAGGTGGGAACGGGCCGGGTTTTGTTCATTATGTCAGCCGTTGGCCGGCGGTTGGTCTGCAAGCTACGGTCCTATGTCCTGCGTCTGGGCTTGCTTGGTAAGCTATCATCGCAGAAATAATACTCTAATGCTGGAAGAAATTAACTGAATCGGATGTGCAAAAAACACCTTCAGCAGCCGCTTTGACGCCGGATGTAAACATATCACCGGACCGTTTCTCTGCTTCGGACATGACCCGAATTTGTGAAAACTGGATAAGACCGAATTGCCAAACCTTTAGACGAATGGGTAACTGAATGGTACAGAAGATATTTGTCAGTCCTAATGATTGTTGAGATGGCTTGCGGTGAAAGAGACACGGAGAAGAAAGGAATGGAGAAATGCCCGACCGCACTTTTGACATCCTACTATAAATGCCTCCTACTATAAAAGAGCTATTAAAAGGCATCGAAACAGTGACTAACTATTACAACTTGCATCGCTTAAAAGGGGCATATTAAATAAACTATCTAAGTCTAAGCGGAAGATTACAGATTTTTTAATTTTATGTGAGATTTTGACTGATAAATAAACTTTTGCCGGTTAAAACGACATGCCTTTTAATTAAATAGAGGTTATTGTATATCATACGCATACAAGATAGTGAAAAAATTTAGATCTCAAGCGTATCTGCATGAGCGAACTATTGTATCGTCTTTCGTTGTAACACGGTTTAGCCTCTAACGCAGGTTCATATTACCACCCCAAATCCGCGTTACAGCAAGGGTACTGTAATTACATAAAGCACTATACAAAAAAAAGGTGAAACTAAATACTTCATAGGTAAGGACCTAATATTAACATTAATTTGCTGGCGCTTGTTAATCGATAGATGTAAATTTTAACCAGTGCAATTTAATTAACAAACCTGATAAGTGATACCGCCTCTCTTAACGGCAACGAGTTGCAACAAAGGTTTACAATTTCCCACCGCCGCGTGAAATACATTTCTGGGGTCCAATTCAATCATGTCCTTCTCCGCCTGATTCTTAGCTTTGTGATATTTCTCTATTTGAGCTCTTTTGACGTTTTCCAATGTCTTTTCCAATTGCAACCGAGCCAGCTGTTTCTTGCCGTCCTCCATGATGTAATTTGTGAATTTGCTACGGAAAAAAAACTACAAATTAAAAAGTCCCTCTATGTAAAGTAAATCTTGCGAGATTACGACAGCAACAGTATACCTCATGCTGTTGGCCTTCAATGCCAGAATGACGACGACAGTTAGGGACTTTTGCATTCCTCCTCCAATGCACTGGAAGATAATAGTGTATAACTGGATACCAGAGATGCTGAAATTTTATTTAAATACCTTCCAGCATACACTTTCAGACCCAAATAACCTCGCTCATTCGAGCTATTCGGAGGATAGTTCATGTCCTCTTTGTAGCAATACCCCTTGCACGGCTGGACATATTGTAGCAGGCTGCAATGCAGCTTTAGATCAAGGACGGTATACTTACCGCCATGATAAAGCTCTTGCTGTTATTCGCGAGGTAATTCAGTGACTCGTGCCAACAAGGGTCTGACAGTACTCTCTAAACTGCCAATACAGTTTGTACGGGGTGGCTCTAAAGGCAAAAACATCCCACTACAAAACCTTTCTTAGTAATCAAGGATGATTCAGATTGGATTCTGGAGGTCGATTCAGTCTCTAAACAGTATAATTTCCCTGAAAGTCTCTGATGCACAGCCCTCCGTCCAGATATAACTCTTTACTCCCTATCTCGATTGTAGAATTAACTGTTCCGTGGAAATCAAATATCCCAAAACACCACGAGTACAAATTAAACAAATGACATGACCTCGCAACTGTCTCATCCAGAATGGCTTCGATGTTCATCTTCATGTGGTGGAAGTTGGCGCTCGTGGCCTCCCGGTCAAATCTCTATTTCACCTGTTTAAGGATCTTGGTCTCTCCAGGAAAATAATTAACTCCTCCATAAGAAAAATATCCAAAACCGCAATTTCCGCATCTCAAATTCTGTGGCTTC
>JAOPUG010000037.1:20381204-20391787 GCA_027564375.1 Micropterix facetella | reverse complement strand
TATATAGCTGACTTCATTAGTTAAGACAGGCAATATGTATTTTAAAGAAAACAATATTTTCGAAAACAAACAAGTGAATAAATTAAATATTATAAATATCTATTGAAAATATTTCAATCTATTGAAAAATCGAATATGACCATATTACAATATATTCATATTCAATTTTATAAGACATTGATAATATAAATAACAGGAAAAGTAGCGATATACGTACATAGGCAACTTTGGCCCGTCCCATTATTGGTAACCTATGACATCTAAAATCGCTTAAAACTTATTACAACTAGTAACTCTCGTCGCCGCTATTCTAAAAATACCTATAGACGCTAGCTCTACCTATTGGTCAGATCGTCCTACAGGCCAAGTAAACCAGGGAGCACCTACAGCAGCACATGCGGGACTCGGATCGAATTTGCTGCCGCCTGGTGGTGCTTAAGGAGGCTGCAAACCAAATTTGGTTAAGGTAGGACCACGGAAAGTCTTCAGACATACGGACAAATAAACAAATAAACTCACAGCATGCATCAGACTATATGACCCGTCCTACATAACACAACTGACGGGCCAAAAAAGATGATATTATGTTTGCTATCGCAATTGGAGGATATTATCATTATAGTATTTATGATACCGAAGAAATTTCTTTTTTTTTCTTTGAATCGATGTATTTTATTTTATAAGGAAATCCTATTATAACGAAATATTCCAATACATTCCTGACCAATAAAAGTCCTACCCCGGACAACGACGTTCAACCTATCCTGGACAACGGCGGTTGCAACATCGCCGAAACCTCGGGTGTCACAAACTTCACGCGGTAAATTCGTTTTATTTTATTTATATTGTCAAACAACCGTGATTGTCTTCGTTTTCACAATAACTAGTAGATTTATAAATTTATGATTTTGAAAATATCGGCAATTTTTAATAACGAAACTTGTTCACTTTAGTACGAATAGCTTCAATGTGTGAATGAATGGAAGTTGCACCGCGTGTCTAATGTTACATATACAAATACAAATCCTTCATAGTTTTTAATTTACTTAGCCTAGTCCCGTTAAAACTATTGGCAAATACTATATTACCGATCGACCGACATGTTGGAGCGCTTTATTACAGTGAAGATCATGTTATTATCCTTGGATCGTATGCCTACATCGCCTAAATAATGTTGGATGTCTTGCGGTCGTCGGATATTTTGACATACCATCGGCATACATAAGGATTTCACTGTCGGATACATAATCAGAGATGTCATTAATAAGACATTAACAACGATGTCATCAACAAGAGAAACATTAGGGTTGCCAGATTTGAGCCCTGAGGAACACCAGATAGTTTTAATTGCGGTTTCAGTAAAGCTGAAGCTCACATACTGACTTCGGCTATAAAAATAAGTAGCGAAAAGCGAACAGTACATACAGTACCAAGCGTACAGTACATAACCAAGTCGTTGAGATGTAATATAAACATAAAGATACATGGAAAGAAAAAAAAATATTACAAATACATAAGAAACTAACTTGAAGTAAAGAATGTTTAGCATACAATTTAAATTTATCTGGACTGGCAGTAACATTACGTGCGATTACAACAAGCAATTTAACTGGCGCTTATTCCACATACTCACATTGGTGAGCGAGAACGGTTCCGCAAACATATAATGCGTTCGAGCGCGATGATAATTTGTCAGGCAAAAAACTCACCTTATATACGTAGGCCACTGTATAAGTCGAGACACGCGAAAAGTGAACAATATTTATATTAATTTTTTTCAAAATATTCTCTATTATTTCTATTAAATTTCCATCCGCCTAAACCAGCTCTGAAAACATTTATTCCAGTCTTCCTCCGACAGGTCAGAAATGGCTGATTCGTAGGCAGCGACTGCTTCATCGGTACTTAAAAAAACTTTATTTTTATTTTATCCTTGACAATTGGGAATAAAAACAAGTCCCAGAGAGCTGAGTCGGGGCTGTAAGGTGGATTAGTCAGGGTTTCAATGCCATGTTCTTGAATAAACCCCGTTGTTCTTATATTTGGTTGTCCCTCCTGCACAGCTTTGAAAAGTGTTGGTAATGCGACTCTTGTGTACCAATCTGAGTTAACTGATCTACAATTTTCTAATGTTGCAAGATGTCCACTCCGTGAAAAAAACTAACCACCATATTTTTGCCAACGTTCCGAGGGTTTTTACAATTTTCTGACGCCCAATAGGTTTCGTCCCAGTTGCTCTACTACCACCATTCTTTGCGTGTTTACCTATTATGTGGTGTATGAATTGGATAGCACTCTTGGTAGTCAGATAGATGTTGTATGTATATTTGGATTACAAAAAGGCATTTGACTTGATTTGACCGTGTCGGCAATAACGCGTTACTCGGTGAACTGGCTTCTCTGTGGAACTGGGTTCTCGGTAAGCTGTTGAACTGTTGGGTTCTCGGGTAAGCAGTTAAAGCTCTTCGTAGACTAATTGGGAAACCGGCAACAATTCGTTAAATATGGTCGGTTTAAAACCAAATAGCCTATCTGGGAGTCAGCCAAGGCTTATTAAACCTAACGCCCTTTTTGTTCAATTTATTCGTCAATAATATGAATAAAGTTGTTACATCGGTTCGTTGTTTAATCTGTGCTGATGATATAAAATTATTTATGTCCACTGGGAGTGCCTGCGAGTATTTTCAGCATGATACCACGAGGATTTTGTTTGGAGCCAAGTTCGGAATCTGCATTTTAATATTGCGGTGACTACCTCTCTCAAACAGTGAAAAACTGACATTTTGCAGTCAAATTTAAGTGACTCACGCATGCATTTAAACAATAATAAAAATATCAGTCTTGTAGCAAATTTCTTAACCTTTAGTACTATGATGAGCAATTTCAATTTTTATTTTTTTTCTGAATAAAAATAAATAAAAGCTAAAGTCATCACATTTTTGTATTTTGCATTTTTCTTGGAATCTATAGAAGCAAACAACTTGAAACTATATTGGTAAGACGTACCAAGTAAATGATTAAAATGTGATGAAGCAATATTTTTCATTCTTTTCATTTTTTTATTATAATTTTTCAAAAAACCAAAAAATATATTATTTGTCACGTGCGATTTCAGAACAATACATTACCCCGCATGCAATAATAGGCGTTCGGTCTAATGCGCTTGGCGTAAGCATGATATCTCCGCGCAAGCAATAATAGTCGTTTGGTGTATTATTCTCCACTGGAGTATCGCTTGACAAATCATTCCGCTTAATGTAGCCAATAGCTTATCCGTGATGACGTCAGTCCACAAGGTCTTCTGCACATCTGGTATATGTATGATTACTCTATCCACGGAACAGTAAGTGGTTTACTGCTCCGTGACTCTAGAGCCGGGTGCGTATTACCTAGCGATATTGAAATCATAGATCGGGGAATTTTCCCGACTATCCGACTTCTTATTTAAACTCCTCGGATTTGTGATACGACACTTTAATACACATTCGGGTTATGCACGCGTTGTACAACTCGATTGTTAGAAGTCGTTTGGAAATGAATGCATTTATCAGAAATCCACATGAAGATTCTTATATTATTATGTTGGAAAAATACCTAAAGTGTTTTTATACGATTTTTGTATTTTATGCAGTTTTATATTTTAAGCAACATTATCCCTTTCTATATCCTGGTGCATTTATTTTGAGCATGGTTAGTTATAATTCTCTCTCTTTGAAAATAGGATTTATTACCATGTCTATTGGCTTTAAAATGATACGCGGTAAAACCGACAAACCTAGCTTGTTAGCTAAGGTTTTTCTATTTATGCCCGACAAATAAAATCAAGTTCGTAAGCACCGTATTTTGCTGTAAATGACTATTTTCTGGTTTGTGTTTTTAAAGTATTATCCTAAGTTCAGGTAGTTTAAAATTATTTGGATTGGTAATTCTGTTATATTGTAATGTTTGTAGTAAATAAACTTGGTAGAGGGACGCAAGCCCAAAGGTTTGTCAAACTTGGGCCCATATGATTATATTCTGACATCTAGTTTATTTTGTCTAAGCAGATGGATTGAACCCAGGCGACATGTAGGTACCTAATTTTACGCGTCTCGTCATCGGCAACACGTGTTCTTTTTTATATTTCCACCGTTTATGGCGACAATGTGCGTAGCAGGTACCCCAATCGTAGGCCGTACTGATCCCAAAATCAACTGGGCTCTGCGCATTGGCCATAATTATCGATGGGCGAAAGAAAATTTTAAAACGGACGAAGTTTAATTGAATTATCGTGCATCGTAACATCCACACATCCAGACGGACCGCCCCAATTTTTTTTTGGTTTAGCTTCCAGTCATCATGTACCTCATTTTACGCGTCTCATCATGGCTAGAAACTTTTCTTTTCGCTATTTCCACCGTTCATTCCGTTTTAAGCTCTAAACATTCAAATCATTGATTTTATAGAGGCAATTTGGATAGCAGTACCTGCTATCCCGTACAGTCGTACATGCCCCGAAATCAACTGGGCGCTGCGCATTAGTCGTAACTATCGATTGGCAAAAGAAATTTTAAAGCGGACCTAGTTTACTCGAGTTACCGCGCATAGTAACATCCACACATCCACACATCCAGACAGACAGCCACATTTTTTTGGCTTAGATAGACTCTAGGACATGTGAAACGCAGAGAAAAGTCTTTTTGGACGATTTAATTTCGTTACATTTTTCGCATGATTTCCAAACTTTGTCCCACTTTTGGGTGGGCCATAGTATGTAATTACATAAATAAAATGAATAAAAATGTTTCAGTAAACCGGAATATATGGCCGTTGGGTACTTGCGGCAGCCTTTTGATTGCCAATTTCGCCGCGATGCATTTTGATAAAACACCAGGTGAACGTAGCAATCAAGCAGCCGCAGGATAAAATAACAGGTGAACGTAACAATCAAGCAATCAAACAGATTCACACAAAAAAACTCATTATATTAATGTTTTTTTGGCCAATAGCTGCTGCTCCGTTAGGTAAATGGGCCCTATAATTATATTGGGTAAGAGCAATATCGTTGTTGCCTTGTCTCAATGTGCCAAGACGTTCTCCGGTACATAATAAATTCGTAAAATGGCTAGATTACATCATTTTATTTGTAAATTTTTGAATGAAAGCGGATATAATGTTTTCTTCGTGGGTGTTGATATTAATCGCTTAACATCATATCTATCCCACATGTATAACCTTATTTATACAATATTAGGGCCGATTGCGTTTCTTCGACGGACGAAAATAATGTCGAAAACTGTCCATTTTTATGTCGAAATTTGAACGATTTGTTTTAGTTAGATCTGCTATTCCTTCCTGTATAATTTTTCAAGTACGGTTCGGACGCATTTGGGTCCGAATCCGTCAGGCGACCATTAAGGCGACAAGGTAGGCGACATTTCGACGATTACATTTTTGGTAATTTTTGAAATGCGCGTCGTAGTGAACTAATTGATAGTGTTAGCCAAATGAAAAAAAAATATCCTAACTAAGGGTGTCTTTCTTAAGTACATATCTATTTCAGATTTTTCAAAAATAATTGAAAATTTGAGAAAAAAATAAATCTGGGGGCTATACAGGAAATTTTCGTTTTATAGTATTTTTTGACCATCTTTCACACTAAACGCAGGACCAAGAAGCTTAAAAAAATAGAAAGGCATTTCAATAATAGTCATAAGTGACTATCGCGGAATTTAAAAAAATAGTTTTTCTTGATTATTTTTTTTATATAAAAAATGCAAGTTTCATCCATATTCACTATTAACTATTACCAAAGATAATATATTATCTTTGCTATTACCTACTTATGGTTTTTTTCTAATTTTGATATTGTTTCCATAATCTATATACATTTAACTTGCAGCAACATCGATGCGTTCTCGAATAAAATATTAGTATATTTTAAAAATAAAATTCTCTACAGGTCGTTTCTATTTTTTCTCATGCTTTTGCCCCCCCAGCCGTCTTCGATAGGCGCATTTGTATGGGATGTTTTAATGAGATTTGTATGAGATTTTTTTTATTACGTCATCACCTTAAACACTGTTTTATGAAATCTTAAACACTGTCTGCTGGAAAATGATTGTTTACTCGTGGGCAAATCTTTTCTCATTTTGCGGCTGGCCTTTAAAAATGAAACAACGAGGAATAGTCACGGTATGAGTGTAACATTTCTGCTATTTTCATTAAAAATATAGTTTGTTGTTAACATAAATAACATAACCACTATTTTTGTTACAGTAATGAAAGAAGACATTTTTTTATCAGATGAGAGATCATTCCAATCCATTTATGTTTGTTTAGTTTTTGTAAAATTATTATAACTAAATATAGCAGGTAGTCGAGTAAAGACTTAAAAGTGACCCCAGCATAAATTCCTCCGTTGCGTCGTTGAAAAAATAGAGAAATATGTCTAAAGTGAACAATTTTCATGAAAGGTCAAAATCGTACCAAACTTTCACATGAAAATGTCTCTAAAGAATGTGTTAGGTATTATCAATATTTTTATACTATGTAAAAATCCAACAATATTTTAATTAAGAACAAGTTTATTTTTTAAAACGTATTTTTGGCGGGCGGTACAATCGATGACGATCTAATTAAGTAATCGAATTCAGTACAAAGCGGCCTCACTCCAAGTAAATTTGACGTTTACAGTCCATTTCAGTAAATTTTGTTAGTCCCATTATATAGCCACAAATGCCAGTTCAGATTTTATGAATTGAACGTATTTCAACAGAACCGCAATAGCGATTTCTTTGATATACGGACTTATTCAATAAACTCAAGTCCTCCACTATTTTAGTTCGGAAAGAAACGCAATTGACCCACTATCGAGTATTTTATGTCTATAAAAGACTTAGGTACCTATATGTACACACTGATCAGTTTCATTCGTAAGCCAGGCTTTTCTACTTTATGGGTGAATCTAAATTTTAGGTTTATGGAGTTTAGTTGACCCAGGAATTCTTCAACCGTTTGTATATTGCCCTTCAAGATGCAGAAGGTGTCGTCCACATAGCGAAGCCCAGAGAATGGATTAAATTTTGGAGGTTTTGATAGCTAGTTCTACAAGAGATTATATGTATAAGTTACTAAATATCGGCGATACGGGCATCCCATGCTACTCGTCGATTTGTTTATAATAATCGCAGCTCTGCAGGAAGTAGTGGGATGTCAGGCAATGTTGAAGCATGTCGGCGTAGCTAATCGGAGGTACTTAGACCACAATTTGTCTCATTACTGTAAGGCACTCCGAAATGGGCAAATTATTAAAGAGAATCTCGACGTCAAGACCATTATTTCGTATTCGGCCAGTTTTAAGCGTTTAACAATGCTTATGAATTGCCGTGAGTCTTTCACGTAAGAGACGTCGTTATACCCATTATAGGACACCAGCTAATTATTTCGACAGAGGAGATTAGCAGGCAAACGAGGACGTAATTATTAAATGTCATTTCCTTGCCAGAAATAGCGCATCTAACCCAACCACGCAATGTACAGCCACCGAAATTATATGGCTTACCTAAAATCCATAATGATAATGCCCTATTGAGACCATGTGTAAACCAAATACAGATCCACATACTCGTACATTATGTGGGGCTGTACGTTTCGTGATTTGGTAAGTTACCTATGCTATTTCTGGGAGGAAAATGACAGATGTATTAATTACGTCTCTCGTTTGCCTACTAATTCTAGTCGTGGGATTATAATTCACCATCTCATACGTGTTGGTGTCTTCTAGCAGCTTGGTCCCAATTTTTTGCCCGTAATCTACAGTATCAAGTATGACGGTCGCGTTCCCTTTATCGGCCCGCAACACAACCATATTCTTGCCATCTCTCAGAGATTTTAACCCTTTTCTCTGGGCGGCTGTGGTGTTCGGCTTCAAGAGCTTGGCCTTGCGTACGAAAATAGTCACATCCTGTCTCAATAACTAGACCTCTGGTGCAGGGATCTTTTTTACGAGAGATGACTTCTTCAATGCCGCCTTCTTTAATGAGTCGGTACATAATTTAATCCCCTGATAAAGATTTAATCCCCTGTTAATACGGTACTTACAACGTATTCCCGTACCTCCTTGCGGAATGTCCTACATTTGCCAGGCGCAGGAACTTAGGGGCATGCGACTCACCACAACCTTCTCACTTTACGTCGTTTCACTTCTCGTTATGTACGATCGAAAAAACTCACCCAGTCTCAAAAACTCACCCAGTTACTCTAAGTAGCCAGAGATGGAGTAATCCGATCTGGTATTATACGCCATCACGAAATATGGAAGTTGCGAGTTTGGGCCACTGCATAAACGCTAAAAAAAGCTCACAGGCCGCTGCATTTCCAATAGATAGAAACATACATATTTGGATTTAAGACTATACAAGGACGAGCCCGTCACTCCGAGGCGTTTTAACGAACTTTATCGTTTATCGCCCCGAGATGAAACGTACAGAATTTGGACATAACATATCCACAATCCAACTACGCCACGGCCCACTAGAGACCGACGCATTGATAGCGAGGAACCGGGCAGCTAGCTGCCCAGTGGGCCAGCGTTACTCCCTAACTACCAAATTTAGATGGAATTCTCCATCCACCAGTTTGGTTCCAGGTTTGAAGTCGCTTGCGCAACCTCTGCCTACCGTAATAACGCGGCATTCAGTAACTCGGAAATATCGCGGACCCGTGACGTTCTTTGCTCGGAGTGCCACCCGAGATCGGGTGGCCATCGGGTTGTTCCTAAAGATAGGTCGACAACTCCCGCGTTCCCAGACCCCTGCGAATCCCAGTCGATTGACAACACGGCCGGTATTCCCGTACCGTGCGTCAGCCGTCCAGTTCCACCCGAGGTTCCATCCCCAGATCCACCGCACAGCGGGTTTACCAGGTTGGTCCTTCTTCGAGAAGGCTCCTGGATAGGAGCTGCCTCGCGAATTGAGCCGGCCAAGTTGACATGACGGCTATTATAGCCCAGATACACGGAACCGGTAGGACCCCGAATAAAAACATACAATGAAGCATATACAAAGCGCTGATGTGACTACATTACTTAGATTATTACCAAATAGCAAAGAATAGCAAAGAACCCAATTTTAAGCCAAGAATAAGGAATAAGATCGACTAGTCTCTAAACGAAAGATATAAAGAGAATTGTAATCTACTATATAAAGGCAGCTCCTGGATATTCAAGCAGACTGCTCGAAGCATTAGTGAGTTTGCAAAAGGAACAAGAATAACAATCTGTGTTAGTTGTGCCCAGGCTTGTAAATGAGGTGGGCACACTCCTTGTGGGGGGCACGGCTTCATAAGAATCGATGCTCTACAAGTATTATATTAGAAAATACTTGCTTAAAAAGTGTAGCTACTGTTACAGGCAGACCGCATTACAATGTATTTGCTCAATATAATAGAGTTTTATAGAATAACATGTAATCTTTAGATTTAGTTTGGACATCATCCCGAGGGTGTAGACGCATTCGCGTGATAGTCTAGAATTAGTGTTTTGTAGAATCTTAAGTTAATGTAGCGCGGAAACGCGTTAATGTAGGACATTTTGGTGTCGTTATAAACAGCTGACAGAGCACTACTAGCACAATAAATTTTATATTAAGTTGAAAATTACAAAATAATTAAATATGTCGTCTCATGTGACTCGTAAATATGTTCGGAATTATAGAAGACGCCAGTCGGCATTGAAAGGAAGAAACAAGCCTAAAATGTCCGCAAAGGAATCTGAGATCGTGACATTTTCACGTGGAACACTACGGCTCGGATACGACTGAACCCGCCTCAATTTTTTATAGTTTTCTTTTTAACGAAGGAATATTTATTTCGTATTTTTTGCTGTTAATAAATAATAAACAATCATCAATTATTTATGGAAATAGACAGAAATCATTTACGGAAATTGAAAATCCCAAAGGTATACCTAATCCGATTTTAGTTAGAAAATGCGAATATTCTATGGTTGAATGAAGCTACTAAACTTCTGTAGACACTACGTATCTTGTAATTGCGATCTTTTCATAACCTTGACATCTAGAATTTCCGAAGGTTGATTTGGTCCCGTTCAGCCTTTAACGCAAGCACGCTGGAAATATAAATCTTTCCTCCATATTTTATCTTTTTATGAAATATTACTTCATCAATTATTAAATTACTGTTTGCCAATAATGGTCAGATAACAAAAATGCAAAAGCAACGAATATTTTATTACTTCCCGCATTATAAAATATCGAGGTCAAGTGCAAGTATACTCATGCGAATGGAAACTGCGTATACGAGTATCTAGCCATAGGCCCTTTCGTCGTTGTGTTAGGAGAAGTACCGATGATGATGATAAGGGGGGAGGTGGGCAGTTGTTCGACCACCTGCACTTAGTCCTTCGTTAAGGACCATATCATCATATCACATATTTTATTTTTTTAAAAAGCCTGATTAGGGTGTAGAAAATGCAAACATAAAATAAAACAATTAAAATGTTACTATAAAACAAAAAAAACTCAATAAAATAATAAGTACCTACTTTATAATTTCAGAAAATCTATAAAAACCTACCCACTATA
>JAOPUG010000037.1:20150872-20163279 GCA_027564375.1 Micropterix facetella | reverse complement strand
CTCTCTCTCTCTCTCTCTCTCTCTCTCTCTCTCTCTCTCTCTCTCTCTCTCTCTCTCTCTCTCTCTCTCTCTCTTTGTACTCTTACGTATTGTTCGGCACCATCAATCCATTATTTTCGAAGATGTCCTCCATTGTCAAACTCAATGTTTCGAATCGAAAATATCTTCTCGGCGTGTATTAAAATGTAACGTCTGTCTATTGTTCAATCTCATTTATACAGTTACAGCGTCCGGATCGAATCGACGAGAGTACAATAGGATGTGGGTATGAGTATATCGAGAAAACATCGGCGCGAGCGCGATACCTTGCGGCACTCCCGACGCTGCGCCCACGGCCCCAAGGGGAAGGTAGAGGGTCCGCCCGTGCGGCCCATTGTGGAAATGCAAATTGTGCATTGTTGGACGCGCACGTGGACATGGCGCAGGCCGCGGATAAATTTATTATTAAAAGCCCCGTCGGGAGGTCGGGCCTCCGACAACAATAAGGCGTGTGCCGAATATTTAACGTTGTCACATAGCCGCTCAAAATTCTCTCTGCGGTTTGGATGCATCATTAACAATAATGAACGGTCTCCCGTCTGGTTGGTTGGTTGAAAATATGAAACGACCGTCGATTAGACCGATGCGACCTTAAATTCCATAAAAAACCGATATATTTTTTTGGCTTATCTAATTGTGTATAATAATGATAGTCGTGTTACAATACGTTTAAAAAATTACCGTAAGATTAACAAAAAATACAAAGAACGATTTAGTATGAAAAAATAACACATTCAAAGATATTGCAGAAATTTAGATATTGCAGACAGTTTAGACATTGCAGAAATTTTTCTTATATCTGATTAAATGCAAGTATTGTTCGGTTATTCCAAAATTTCTTGACTGTTCTAACATTAGGGTCATAATGGCTCCGTGGAACCTGGGCTATAATGGCCGTTGTGTTTTGGTCGGCCCAGCTTGCGGAGCAACCTCCACGAAGAGGGACCAACCCGGTGAACCCGCTGTGCGGCTGACCCGGAAACGGGAATACTCGGGCATGACCTGGACAGCTGGCGCACGGTCCGGGCAACCGGCCGTGTTGTCACTGACTGATTCTGAAGGAGTTTAGACGTGTACGCTTCTTAAGACCAGAAGTAAGTAGGTACCTCTAATGCTTATCCATAGATATGATTGTGTGGGCCACCCCATCTCGGGTGAGAGTTGACAAGCAAAGGCCGCCCCGTATCCGCTACATTCCAGTTAGGAATACCGCTTCAGAGGAAGAGGAACGCGCAAGTGACCTCGGACTTGTGACCAGACGGGGGATCGGAGGAATCTGATCCGCATCTGGTAGTAAGGGCGTGAGGAAGCCCACTGTCTTCGATTTCGTAAATCAATATGTGTTCCGACATTGCTGTCATAGTCGTAATCAAATCTTTCGATATGCAACTAAACTTTTCCAGTCTTAAGTGTCCTTGATCTCGATGTTTTTCACTATTTTGTAATATCTATGCGTTGAGTTGTAAGTAATGTGACTAAAAAGAAATATTTCTTCACATCAGAAAATGCGACGGAGCGAGTGCGCAACCTTTCGTTTCGCCGGGACAGCGCCCGCGGTGAAGTGAGAGGACCACTTTGTTGGATATAAAATATTCACGTCGATCGTGACCCATTGTGATAATGCACATTTTAATGCGGCAAATTGTTCAACCTATCGCCGGGCTCAGACATCAGAGAAGAGAATGCCTTCAACGCATATTAGGTACACGTGCGCGGTAGACACATTAACATCGGCCGGACGAAACGTTCAGGCCGTTTTTGTGAAGATAACAAAAGAAGTGGAAAAGGTAGATAATATGTTTTGAGCAACATATCTTGATAACATTAAAACGCTACTGGGAAAAGAAATAAGAACATAGGTCGCTGTTGCTAAAAATGCAATAACCCAAAACAAGCTCTGGAAGCTTCAAAGCAACACCAAGTCCATTTAGTCAAGATCTTCCTTCGTAGATTCTTAGAAACAGAGGAAGATCACACCACCAGAGCTATGAATAGTCCTGCTTTCCTTTTCTTAGAGTGTATGACTTCGGATCTGTTTTCAACAAACTGATTGACCTTCTGAAGTTTCTTATTTCTTCTGATATTTCTTCACGAATGAGAAGAATGATTCCTCGTAGTATTTCCTGATGTGTTTCAGCGAGCTATTCCAGTTAAATATCAGACTCTCAACCACGAATAATACCTAAATTGTGGTGGCTCTCTTCTTTTAACTCCTCGCAAATTTCTTCGTCGATCATGAGGACTATATTAAACCCTACAAAGTCACCATGTGTATTATCCTTTGTCTCATTCTTCGTTTGTTCTTCTACCGTTGCGGAAATTCATGTAATATGGCATATCTTTTATTTTTGTTTGATAGGTACTTTATTGTTGGTGTCAAACCTTTAAAATAACTACCATGGTTCACATTTTTTCGTTGATCAAACAATTGATTATTACTTAGTTCATTTTTGTAACTTCTTTTATTCAGATTCTACTTTGAAGCATCCGCGTTTCTCGAGTACTTCAGCACATTTTCAATTACACGATCGCTGTGTGAAGTGGCTCTCTTCGGAACCATCAATTTGAGTCTAATCTGAGGCGTGCGAGCACTTTTAAGTGCTTGTGATTCGAATAATGGAGTCGGTCCGTCATTCTCAAAGACGGATTATGCTCTTTCCTAAATTTAGGCGCCACGATAAAGAGCACTCGTATGTAATACTCGTTGATAACTTTAAGATCGGATTCAAAATTTCATTAGACTAAAAGTTAAAAAAAGTGTCTTGAGTGCCTCGGGAAAGTATTTTAGGGCTATTTCTACTTATAATTTAAGTCAATGATTTGCTTATACACTACAGGCGGAAAGGATTCTAAAAAATGTTTTGTACTAATTATCAGTCAAAATGTGCATGTGTTTGAAAACTACGGTTAAAGTTGGCGATTTGAAGCTGTTGTAAAGTAGACCGGGAGCAATAGAAACATTTCAGGTAATGGATTCCTGTTACCTTTTTACGATAACATTGTATATAATTGATGAACATATAATGTAGTTTGTTTACTTGTTGATATTTGACTGTATTAGTAAAATAATGAGATCCCGAAACAGATTTCCAGCGTCCTCTCGCTGGAGGCGATTGAAACGGGAATCGGGGACACCTGGAACATGAACTAAAAATGGCATTCGTTTAATTGCAAATTAGAATTTAGGTATTTATAATGACAACATATCGAACTACTCAAAGTAATACTGTTCATGTTATTTTTTTCTGTCAGAAAGAGCGAATAGATTTAGCACTGACTTACTTGCTATCTATCTTTCTTAATGTTATTTTTAGAATAAAATGATTTTAGGTTTAAATAATATAATGTTGACTAAGGGCAACATTGAAGGATAATTGATCGAAACGATACATTGACCGCTGGATCTCGGGTGGCAAGCCGAGTAAAGGGCGCCTCGTATCTGCGACATGTTCCGATGAGGAATTGTCACTTACATAAGGTAGAAGAACGCGCAAGCGACTTCGAACCTGCTACCAGACGGCAGGTCGGAGTAATCTGACCACATCTAGAAGTTAGACTCTCAGTGAAGAGTTAGACTCTTATGGGCTGTGGCGTAATTGAATTGTGGATACGTATTCTCCAAATTCTGTACATTCATCTCAGGGCGATGTAGCAATAAAGGTCATTGGGATGCCTCGGGTTGACAGGTTTTCCCGAGTATGAGTCTTAAATTCAACGTTCTCCCCAAACCAGATTTTGAAAACTCTCTAATGCCAGCAGTTATTCCAGCATATATTAATGAAATGAAATATTTCGTCTAAAAATTAATTCTCACTTT
This sequence comes from Micropterix facetella, assembly GCA_027564375.1. NCBI lineage: Eukaryota > Metazoa > Arthropoda > Insecta > Lepidoptera > Micropterigidae > Micropterix > Micropterix facetella. The sequence goes on along the minus strand of JAOPUG010000037.1, from coordinate 20,159,423 downwards.
TGTAATGTTTCAATCTCAACTTTAGTAATCCTGAAAAACTTGCACTAGAGATGCTACCGCTGTCTCGTGACGTTTCACACCAGTAATCGCTTGGATGTAGCACATTACGTTTCTAATTGTTTTATCCACTGTTTCAATTGTCCCTTTCTTTCCCGGTTTACCCTACTTTACTCAATAAACATTTTTAATATTTTCATTATGGAACCAGGACTAGGTGGTCTTAAAACTGTAGAGCAAAAATCACCGATGCCGGATTCACCGCCCATGGTTCCCGGCGTACTCAGCAAAAAAGCGGACCTCCAGTGTATAAACCGGCGGGAAGCCCACAAAAATTCAAGGTACATTCCTACTACCTCGCATAGAATCAGAATCGGAAACATCGACAAGGCTGAATGATTCAGCCGTTTCCAGTCGCCTCTGCGCGCCGACCAGCGTGCCTTTTTTTTACATCTTCCAAACGTGTAATTCAACCAATGAAAGAATTCTATAGATTGATTCGTTTATATTTTCTATTTTTTAGCTCTACTAATAATCGCTTTATAAAGGCAGATATCAAACCACATTCTGAAGAATGAATAAGAAGCCTAAAAGAGAAACGTGTTGCTGCGATTCCAGCTCCTATCTCTTAATTAAAAGTGTACAAACTGTAGATTTGGTTGATTATATTTTAATATTCTGCATTAGTGATGCACCGAATAGTTATTGAACCGGATATCGAATAGCAGATATCCGGTTAACATTAAATCGAATATCTCATTAACAAAATAGTTCTTTTACTTGAAATAATTAGTATCCGAAATTTGTATTTTGTTTGAATATGTAATCATTTTATATCAAGTTTGTTACATGTTTATTAAGCAACGAGGTTAGGATAGTACAGATTTTTCCTATTAGTAGCATGTTCTTCTAAATAAAAAATATGTGAATAAGTTTTTTAAAAATATGTGTTATTTTATTGTAAACGCTTTATTTAACAAGTATTTCTACGTGACTATGATGTTTACTCAGCCGAATATTCGGTTCGTAAACAGAATATCCGCCGGATACCGAATACGTTAAATATTACCGAATATCCGGTTTAATCGAATACTATTTGGTATCCGGCTCATCACTAGTAAATATACTCAAATTGAACAAATCAATGAAGCATGTTACATCAGCCTATAAGTCTATCAGCACAGCCCATAAAAGAGACAGAATAGTCCTTCATACGATACAATGCGAAAATGCGATACACTAGGGTTGACATGGCTAATGTCAACATCCTAGGATGGAAAGTTTAAAAAACCAGGGCATTCGTTAGGAAACTTTTTTCTCGCCATCCCCGCACGCAAAACTATTGTTTTGCGAAAATATATTGTTTGGTGGGCAAATTGCGCACAATTCGACTTTTTGGTACACATAAACTTTTTGATTTTCCGACATTTCCCGCAGACAAATCGAAACAATACATTACTTCTGTAGTGCTTGGGGGCTTTCCGAATTTTTTCGTATAGTTTTAGCTGCAGTCATTTTAGAAACCCCAGTTATTTCATACACTATTACAATTATATGATCGCAAATTAGCACTCTATAACTCGCTGATATAATAATATGGGATAGATATGTGTATGCTCTGCGTTTGGATGTTTATAAAGGGACGCGCGGCGAATAGCAAAAAATATATATGTCGCGACCTGGTTATGCACAAATCTGTACAGCCAAAAATCCGGACACAATGAAAATCCTGCCGGGACTTTCTCAGAATCCCCTATAAATCAGGGACATGTCTTGGGAAAATTGGACAGATGGTAACCCTAGCTACACAGCATGTGTTGTATTTTCGTGTAATTTCTCTCCACTTGTAATTTCTCTTCGTGTAATTTCTCTCCAACACACAAACATACGTGTGTTGTTTTCACACTCATTACGCAGTGTCATTCATACGCTAGAAAATATAATTTAATGACATATTTTTCTATTATTAAGACATAGGTATTAAAATAAATATGACGACTTGCTAAATCACTTTAATTATGACGTCACAAATTGAGATGCTGGTCTTGAGTTTAATGTTAAAATTAAAATAAGTAAATGGTCATTACATACGGTCTTTTAACATTCATTTCATATGTCTTTTGTCTCACATATGTTCGATTAACGTCAAAGGTCTATTTTGTATTTAAATATCTCCATACTAGAGCTGTGTATATGTTTTTATGCTCAATTGATATATCTATCTATAGAAAAGATTAACAATTATTTTCTTTTAACAATAACTATTTAATTTTACATCTTTAATCTTGCTGTTGTCGATATGTTGCTGTGGTTATACTGTCTTTTAAATAGCAACCGAGAACTGGAAGACCGAATGTCCGGAGGCAGCCAGATGCTTCTGCATAGTTTATGACTACAAAAGCCGCGGGCTCGGCCGTGCACGCGCGTCATCGTCAAATTTCAAAGTCAAATTGTGGTCAAAATTGGGGATGCGAGGCTGGCGAGACTCCGGCGAACACAGGCCGAATGCTAATGCGATCGTTTGATTTATCTTATGTACCGGTGACGCCGTAAATAAAACCGATACTGAGGGATTTCCACTCTCGGCGGCGGCGCGGGCGCACCACTCTCGGCTATAAAACCTCTTTCGGCCTTAAGCCGCTCACGAGACCTTAATGGGCGGATCGTGTGTTACGAACGGTAGCCGTTTTTCTTAACTTGCTTTTGGAGTTTGATGCCGACTAGCAAGATTTAAAATAATAATTATTAAAAAAGAAAAGCTCTTAATTCGGCCCTGTTAAATTTCCTGTAGCTAAATGAAAAATATCCCATTCCACCGGTGCAATTTCAGTGTCAGAACATCGTGAGTAGCGGTTTGATTTCAAAAGGACAATCGCTGACAATTAATTCGGATTCCCTAACACCTAGGAGGGGAACGGAAGATGACGTCAACAGAACTGCGGTTTGAGGATTCGGCCGCAAGAAGAGATCCCCGAAGGTCGAAGAAATCTATCTCACTACTAAACGAGTCTTACTACAGACGAGGAGAGAAATAGAAGACAACTAGAGATTAAGACTGAGAACTTAGGAAAAGACAGAATATTTCCTGATCAATCGCCGACAGGAATACAGAACACTCTGCACGAAAGCTAACGTCATGGAGGGGATATATAATATGTAGCATATGGAAGAGTTTTTCAGGTGATTGCTGCAACTGCGTGACTCAGACTAGAGTGGATTTTAAATGGAATAAAAATCAAACGTTTCCATCTTTGCTGTGGGTACATGGATCTGATTATATAGATGCGCGCTTAAATAGTCCATGAAGAGGGTAAATTTTTAGCCTCGCTATTATACTATTTATATTTGAGCATTTCGCCTATTTTTTGTAAATCATTTTCTTTGTTGAAGAGGATGTACGTAGGCCTTTCTGAAAGTTTCTGGATTCTGATAAAGTAAAATACTTGTTGGGAAAAGTAGTTAGCCCAGTTTTCTTTAGAGGTCTCCTCAATGGTTTCTTGGGACGCTATCACCGCCTCTTTTGGGGTCGTGAACCGTATACCTCGAAGTTTATCCTTAATTTTTTGGAAACAAAAAGAAATCGCAGGGTCAAGGTCCGGATTGTATGGGGGATGCGACACCGATTCAACGTTTGAATTTTTCAAAAACGCTGCTGTCATCTTAGCGGAGTGGGCGGAAGCATTGTCGTGTTGGAGGATTACTCTGCTGCGAGGACACTTTTCACCAACTTTTTATAAAACACTCGACAGGTAAATATTCTGCATTGACTGTTCTTTAGTTTTCAAATGAAATTGTCGTATAATGTCCCGTCTTGCTAAAAAAAGATGCAACTTTCATTTACCAGTCCTTCGACCTTTCGTCGGCAAATCCTCCGATGGAAAGGTCAACTCCGCCTATGGACCCTTTCTTTCAGATTCGTAAGAGTACACTCAGCTTTAGTCACCGGTTACGATGTCATATACGGCTAATGATTGCGCTTCGTCGTATATTTTTATCATTTTATCACATCACTCAATACGCTGTCGTTGTTGAACTTACGTATCCGTCATGCTTATATATCCGACATTACGGATACTCATGCGGTATCCGTCTCGAACAAAGCTTTTCAGGTGTAAGTGCAAAATATTTCGCACATGGATCCATGCTAATGTTCAATGTTTTACAAATTTTCTTTTATGATTTTTTTTTATCCGATTGAATTAATTGTCGTTCAGCATCAATTATAGTTTCTGTTAACGGTGTGGCCAGCCGACCTTCGCGTGAATCGTTATGGAGACGAATACGCCTACCTACGAGTATGTATTCATTAAACCAGAAGTACACAAAGCTACGACATGGGTCTTTATAATCAAACGCTAATTAAGTCTTTGGATCTTGTAGCCTCACACCACAGCGAAAATCGTAAAAAATCAAATATCGATAATTTTCTCGACTTTAATTCATCGTTAGGTAAACACGCAATTTTCAAGATGGCCACACAAAGAAAAACAAATGACAGAGGTAAAAATTAAATGTATTCTATAGCTAAGGAGTTTCATTTTCAAACAAAGGAATTACTTTTTTAATCTTTAACGCAAGTGACCAGTTACATAAAATTTCAGTATGGCCGACTTATTAGCTCACTTACTTATTAAGGTGCCGTTCCGTAAAAGAAATATTATCTATGGAGTTTTGCCACTTTAATGGGAGTTGGTTAAAGCCTCTGCCGTAAAACTCTCATGGACAGCAATCAACGAATGGTTTAAAGGAGATTTTAACTACCTCTTCAGAGTTGTTTTTTCCCTGTGAAAATTTATCCAAATTCTGAAAAAAGGGTAAGACCGTTGAAGCAAGGTTTCGCGAGTAGATACGATGAGTTACGAAGAGTCTCCTGTCGTATCTCTTGCAATTATTGGACTGTTTACTGACGAAAAGGAATTTACCAGTTTATATTAAAAAAAAACCTGGTCGGGTGTAGAATTAACATATATTTGTAACTTAATTTCAGATTTAAATTAAAATCAGTATTGCAATTACAAATTTTTTAAAGTAAAATTTAAGTTAAAACATTAATTTAGCGGAATTCAATTAAATCAATACAATAATATAAAATATAAAAACATATTTGTAATTAAAATTAAAATTAAAAAGCAAAATGAAAGTACAATATCCAAAATACGATTGAAACAGCAATTTCAATCAGTCGACGAATTGCTTATATTTATATTTAATCATACGTAACGTTAACGTTCGTAACGTCTGCAGATTCGTAACTTATGTAGCCGCCTTGAAACACTGGTGTCCGTGATATCACCGAAGTTAAGCATCGTCGGGCGTGGTCAGTACTTTGATCGGTGGCGTGTATGTATAAAAGCCGACCGGTGGGCCGTTACCGCAGGAAGTATATTCAAAGCTCTTAGGAACCATTTGAAAAGGCTAATATCACCAATTTCAAAACAGTGTCGCTTTTTAACCTTTGTGTAGGAGAAATCATAGTTCGTTATCTCTAAAGTGTTTCGTCCAACTGGTTTGGTTTTTTTTCGGTGGCATTCATTATCAAGATTCAAACCGCCGCTCCATCCCCTCATCATCTGTTTTGAACCATCAGTAATATCAAGTCTTAAGGCATTATCATATTTTGTCAGCCCTTGGAATTCACACTCTCGCAAAGCCTCTACCCGTCAATCGAAGCGTTCGCGAACGTACCCATTGATTCGTAAGCTGAGCGCCGTTGATTGACTCATAAAAAAGCTATTAAGTGTTCATAAAAGGAGTTGTTTTTCAGGCGCGAATGGCGTCGGGGGCGATTGCTTACTTGCCCGCGCCTGCCCTTCCTGTCAACGGCCTCACTCATACTTCAGCGCTCACTCCGAACGCCCCGAACCTCATCCATCGCCTCAAGAATGTCGATGTTTCGTCTTGCGATGCCTTGTCTTCCTCTAATACTTTTCCCATGTTATACGTCATCCAAAATACATCATCTTTCATCTCATTATAAAGATAGCCGGAAGAAGATGTCCGGGACAAAGTAGAACATCCTGGCTCCGGAATCTTCGACAATAGTTTCCGAAATCTGACTGATTCCTGTTCTAATCTAGACCAACAACGTTTTAATAGCTAGCATGGTAGCTAATTATTTAGCGGACATGGCACCAAACGAATTGCTCTTTCCAAATCGTGTACTCAAATTCTTCGCTTCTTTATCTTCTCCGATCCGGTACTTTACCCTGGGTTGCAGAAAGTGGTATTTATTGCCTATTCTAATGCGCCCAATCGATTCCACTTTCCGATATTGGAACGTCCTAAGTATCTTTAATTCTTTCCTTATTCTTAGGAGTGGTATAGAGTGCTACATTGGCGCTGTGCTGAAAAAGCACATAAATAAATAAAAGTACTTCATATTTAAATTTGGCGCTAATAGCCGGAACTAACAGAACGACAGAGGCGTTGTCATATCTTCCATATTCACCTAATACCTCATATTCGCCTAATTTGTCCCAATGTACTTCATACTTTTCCCCAAACTCAAAATCTTCAAGGGGAAGCGTTTCATCAATTAAAGTAAATGTAACGGCGGTTCTGAACAGCATTTCAGTTAAAGATTTTGTCAAGGCATTCCAAATGGAAGGGACGTATGCTGAAAGCTAACACGTATTTTTATTTATTTTTTGCAATCAGACATGTTATATCAAGGGCCGTATATGTTTACTATGCACGATTGACGTTTTCACAAAAGTAACTGCGGCAGTATCTGACCCTGCCTATCTATTTTTTGGCCTTTAACGCGAAGATGCTGGTGCTGCCTGTTTTCCTCTTTTTCATCTCTCGCTGTTGTCTCGAGGCATGTGTCTCAAAATTTACTACTATCTCAGCTACGGGTCACGTGCCATACGATGGCAGAGCAAGCCTTCTCTTTCCTCCTCTAGGAATCCTGACGTCGCTTGTGTCTCCTCTATTAATTAGGAAGCTCTATGCTTTCCTCACCCGCGGAAATCGTCTGGGGTGGGATAGATTTCTTCGCGGGTGTGAGTCTTGATACCTCATGCTGGCGCCCCCTCTGGTTCACATCCTCTGTTTTTCTCTGTTCATTCGGCCAAATCCTCTAACCGCAGTCCCGTCGACGTTATCCTCTGTTCCACTTCTCGGACAGACCATATTATCGATATATTCCTAGCCTTCTTCTGAAATCGAGCCGGTTTTCCATACATTCGGCAAAGTGGCTACAGCCACCCACCACCCGATCTCTTATGAAAGCAGCCGTGATAAGAAGTAAATCAAATAAAACAAAAGTGCGCTACTTGCACTTTGATCTCCTCCACACTATACTATCTTCGTAGATGTACGTAAAAATCGTATAGCAAACGCAGCCTCTTGTTATCGAGCCGTAGAAAGTCGCTACGGATGACAGCCGAACAAACACGGATGCGATCTCTAGACGTGTTTTACCCAACGGCCTCTTCGTAAAACTTCGTGGGAAAGTGATAGGTCATTCTAAAGGGGAAACACTCGAGAGTTCACAGCTCGATCGACCAGATCCATAGGCCACATCATCAAACGTAGATACCCATGGTAGGAATGACACGATAGATGGTAGCAAATCACTTAGAAATGATAGAATTATGATGTAACTCATGAACAAATAAAATATCAGTGTAGTTGGTTATGTTATATAAACTAAGGCTGTATTTTAACATTTGTTGGAAACATCACAAAACAAAATATACAGACAAGCTACACCATGTTATATGTTGAAAGGAGACTGTAATGAAAAAAATTAGCACTTTTTAGAAAAGGCATATCAAAATTATGTATTACCACAACTAATCAAAAATCATCACTAAAATCAAATACAAATGAAAATAATCAGGATAATAATCATAATTAGTTAATATGTCTATATTATCGAAATAAAAAAAAAATAGGGAAACCATTTAGTATAATTTATGAATTCATCGATTGAATAAAAAACATGAATCAAAAAACTTTCTAAGACTTCCTTGAATACTGTTTGCTCTGAATAATTTAAACATGAGCAGATAAAAAAAAATATGACGACCCGGCATTAAATCAACGGGAAACGTTTTGTTTTTGTTTTCTTCATTTGTTCTCTTCAAAATCTAATAATAGTCGTTAAATATGTATAATGGGCTGTTATAGTCATGATTTTTAGACTTTTAAAAATTGGTTTACAAGTTTTACATCTGTTAACCTTTGCTGTAATTCGTAACTTTTTTTTCTGTACAAGGTTACATTTTAAGCACGCTTATAGATTATTCTCGTCCTCTCCCATTCCCCTACTGTCGTTATAGATTTATTGCTTTTTCTTAAAAATTTTAATCTGTTTCATTTTCTGCTTGATTTTTTATAATAATAATAGTTTATTATAATAATTTTTATTAAAAAAATACCACTAAACATGTTTGATCATTAGGCTATGGTTAGCTGTAAGATATTGCTTCAAAGCAATAAGCTCGCCATTTATGAAAAGAAATAAAGTGTTTTTTTTTAAACATTACACAGCATCATCTAGCCCCAAACTAAGCAAAGCTTGTACTATGGGTACTAGATGACTGAT
>JAOPUG010000037.1:19977542-19988407 GCA_027564375.1 Micropterix facetella | reverse complement strand
ATTATAATATTTTAGAAATTAATACATTTTGTAATTATTGTTAATTATTAATAAATTGGTGCATTCAACAATAATGCTAGCCCTAGAACAAGAATTTCTTAATTGGGCGGCATTTCAGCCATTGTCTTGCAAAAAAAAAACACTAATTACTGTTGGAAATGTCATTCTTTTCATGTACTTATTTAATTAAAATTTGAGCACGCAATTTCTAAATAAACATTATTTTATAATAAATTTAAAATAAAAATCAACTCTTAAGTACCCCAATTTCTATCAATTCTTCTAGCAAAAACCGCGGTGTCATTTTACACAACAAATTACATTTCATTTAGTAAAATCGAATGAAATGGAATTTGTAAAATAGAATGTGTACTTCGTTAAATGTAGCCAAAAAGGCCCTCAGCATTTTGGATTTCATTACCAGGAAGATCAAACATTTTCCCAATCCGAAGACATCTAAAACATTACATATATTTTTTGCGTACGCCCATTTTCATATTTAGCACGCCCTAGTATGGAACCCGAGATACTTCTATCAATCATGTCAACGGCAGGATCGAGCGAATTCAAATTAAATTTCTTAAACTACTCAACTTCAATTCACATACTAATAGATTCGAAAACTACTCTGCCCCACAGTATACAGACAGAACAGTAGGTGCACTCTCGGGTGGCAAGACGCAGCGGGGATAGGGTGCGAGGGAAATGAGCAGAGGGGTACGTAACAACAAACGCCTATGTTTGCCGTTACGCGGTCTCGGGCTTGTCAAATTTCTCGAACGTTCAATATCTGCGTCGTTCGACGGGAAGTCGGTACCGGTGCACGGTCAAGACATTTCTATAGTCTGTAGCTGTTTTATAAAGATTGAAAGTAGCAGCTCATCGCGTGACCATGTCTCCCTTAATATAATGTATACTGTAACCCTGGTCTATTTGATCTTCATCATTTGACTTATCGTCAAAAATAAATAACCTACAACGTGTTAGTCCAGAGTCAAACGTTTATCGTGACGTTATACCGGCACGATAAACACTGACTTCCAGGAAATTACCACCTATTAGACATAGCTTAATTTCAGCATTATTATAACAGTGATTGAGGGCACCTGCGGTTTGCCATCTATTTTTAGAAGCCGCAACAGGTTGCCTTTCCCCTCCTCTTGTATTCAGTTCAGCCATAAACAAAACATCACGGAACCCCCAAATTACCTAAGCCAAACACGCATAAACCCTCCAAATGGGCGGAGAAATCGGCTCTCCGAAAATAGGGTAATTTTTTTCCCCAACAGTTTTTATACGAACCGCCCGCGCGCAGAGGGGTGCTATGATTTTCGAAGCGGCAGGTACGCCACATGTGTTCCGCATGCATTTGTAGTCGCGTTGTAGAAAAGAGATAGCGCGCCAAAAATTTTGGCGCCAAAATATCATCTTTTATTATAATAAAGCAGAATGATACGCCACATGTGTTCCGCGTGGCTTTGTAGTCATGTTGTTTCTGTTTAGGGTTGTTTCTGACATTTTGACGATCAAACTTTTTGGCGCCAAAATATTATCTTTTAGCGGAATGACGCAACGAAGGCATACAAAAAGAAAAAAAGATTCCGTTTCGCCGCGTTTTTAGTTTTAAAAAAAGTCTTTGTAGATCCTGAAGTAACTTCTGTAAAAAAAGAGCAAACACTTTCTTCGGTTTCAAGGTTAGCCTTATTTTTATGTCTACCATTTTATTTATTGAATTCATTATTGCCATTTTTGTTTACTTGTTTTCTACTTGATATTATATTTTTGATTTTTCTGGAGACTTTTTCTACTTTCCTTCCGTGACGTTTTCCAATGTTTATTTTTTTAGTTCCACTGTGGCCTTCTCGTTTCGTCCAGTATTGAGAAAGTTTTTGGATTTGCTTCGCCTTTACTTTCATTAAAATCTTGGTTTTTTTAATATATAATCAATAGTGTTAAGTTATACTTTTTCATATAAATAACATAGGATCTAAAACGAGATGAAAAAGTTCATTTGTTGGTTATGTGTTATTGTTCCCGACAAAATGGGATATTTTTCGGTTTCCTACTCAATTTGCAGGGTCTGCCATCTGTATATTTTCTGTCTTCTATCAGAAATAACTATACAGTGAGTATTTATGATTTATTATTCGCTTTAAATAGGTAGGTAGTATGTTTCAAATAAAATATTTAGTAATAATAATAATCTGTAGAACGTCGACCATTATTTTGTAACCTGGTTTTATCTTGACTTATAAAATTGTAAGTAAATATTACAACTAATTTTTGATCCATTTCTAATTGTATCGATTTGAAACTTTGCAAACTTATACAATAATATGGTACCTTCTAGCTCGTATGATGATGGGAAGTGCGAGGTGGTCATAGGGACTACTCAATTCATCTTAATGAGTCCTTTGGTGTTATATATTGTGACCAGGAGGGTCTGATGATGGAGGAGGAAGGTGGTGGTGGCGCTACTCATGAAAGAGACAGGTGGCGCATTTTTATTTTTTTCTAAACTACAATTTATTTATTTGTCTATTACTCCGGAACTATTTAACACCAAATATTAAGACATACACCAATCCCTAACCATTTATTCCTTTTTAGTACTTCGAAAGATTATGCCTCAACAAGTTTTATTTGTATATTTTATTCAGAAGAAAATCGATTTGTGATATATTGATTAATCAGCGATCCCTTCAGCTCTCAGTTCAAACCAGAAAAAGCTACCCATTAGGCCATTAGTCTTAAAAGTAAAAAAAAGCAACGCACCCCCTTGACTCGAAATCCCTCTTTTTTGCACCATCTTCTCGGACACAAACTTCCCTTTGTTGCATTTGTAAAAACAACCGGTAAAATCCTGTTAATGCCGAGAAGGGACCAAAAACCGTAATCTATGAGGTTCGTTTCTTTTTACGATTTTCCATCAAAGCGTCAAAACGGAATCTTATTGGCGAGCTTCACTGTGCGCCTCTCTGCCTTTCCGTCATGCTCGCTGCAACTGATACAAGTATCAAAAATTAAAAAAAAAAAGTTAGTTACGGCGATGATGTATGTAAAAAAACGCATACAAATCTTATAAGAATATCTCATATAAATGCGCCGAGACGGCTTAGCACATTTGTAAGGGAAACTTAATAGAAACGTGCTGTAGAAAATATATTTTTTAAAAATACACATATAAATTTTTTTTTAATGGTATTTCCAGTTTATTGTATCTAGAATATGTAAAAAATACCAAAATAAAAAAACATGCAATATGAAGTAATATTTAATAGTGAATATGGATGAATCTTGCACTTTTTATATGTTTCCTTTTTATTAAAACTATTTTTTTAACTATTCTTAAAATGCCTTTTTTTTAGCTTCTTGGTGCTGCTGTTTAGTGTGAGCGATAGTTCAAAAAAATACCTCCCTGACGAATCATCCAAAATGTCCGAGAAAAAAAATACTATCCTATTTATCTCCCAACTTTCAAAGTTTTTATATTATTCTCTTGGCGGAAGTAGTTAGTGGTAACGTACGGAGAGACAAATAAGCCCGCATCATACGAAATCCAATTATGTCTGATCAATGAATTACAAATGATTTCCTCAAATCTGGGGAAACGGCGATATGACCCGCATCCGATATTTCTATCTGATTCTAAAATCATAGTGGCAATTAATGGCAACAAAGACCTAATAATTATAACAGAAGCTGTCAATATTTCGATTTCTAGAAAATATTTTGTAGCTGCCGAAACAAAATTTGTCAAACAAAACAAACCGATTATATTGCGATTTTGACAGCTTATACATAATGTGTAAAGGTGACGTGCGACTGTGAATGTTGCCGAAAATTACCACATTCGTGCTGTGTAGTAGTAAAATTGTAAAATTACCTTTTATAGTATAGAGAGGAGATTTAAAAAAAATCATGATTTCCATTACTCTTCCCTGTGTGTATATCTGTGATAAATATTAATTTATGAACTATAACAATAAATAAGATCGAATTTAATGTATATTACGTAATATGTAAAGTTGTAACTAAATATTACATAGTTAGAACTAGAGATAAGCCTTAATACAATATATTATATTATATACAGCGTATCTCTTCCTTATATAAACTAGAACGAAAAAAATACATTAATGTCAAACCAACAGCTACCTGTATCAATAGTTCACTGTCGTATCAATAGTTTACTATAATAAATATATTTATTGCGTAAAGGATCGCTTGACACTGTTTTAAAGGACCGACTGTTCTGTGGGTCGACAGAGATATGTACATGACATACATACATACATAGTTAAACTTCCTGGAGAGTCTGTTATTAGAAAATATATATGAGCTCCTGTGTCTTGTCAGCTTTTGTCTTCCATCACGCTACGGTACTTACTGGTTTCTGCAGTCAGGCACTGCTGTTACCTACTCAAGATGATTTTGTCCATATTCCTGGCTCAGTGCGATGCCTTTATATTCTGTTACGAAGTGATATTCCCAGCGTTAATTTGTTTAAACCTTTTATTATTATTATTTTTAACAGTCAAGCAGTATAAAGCTGATATTTCTGTATCTTAATAATGGTATAGTTTATATAAGTTCTTTCAGAGTTCTTAAGTTCGTCTAGTTTGTTAAAATCGTTTTATTTTTAGTACGCACAGTGTTGGGAAGTTAATTCCAGTCTTGGATCACTATGTTGGATAGAAAGACTCGATATTGACAACTTCCTGTGATTACCACGGAGATGGCGGTTGGTGTTGAGTACGTAATTAGGCGGAATGTGAATCTATTGGTAGTAAGTATCCTGAGTATCTTATATGTCTCAATCAGGTTTCCTCGCTCCCTGCGTCTCTCCAGTGTGGTAAGATCTCAGCGTCTGCAACCTTTCTTCGTATCTGTACTGCTTTAGTGCTCGCGGCAGTTTTGTAAAACGCCTCTGTGCCCTATCTAGTAGGTCCGATAGCCAAATCTCCAAATCCGATAGCCAAACGAACAGTGATCGGCCATATGAATTGTACATTTTAGCAACAAGTTTGTGGTAGCGTTGTGGAATGCTTTCTTTGTCAAGTAGGTTGAGGGGTTTGCTCTCTCCACTATAGTGATATGTTTTTCCCACTTCCAGTCGAACGACATCATTATCCCGAGATCTGTTTGTTCCTTGACTAGCTTGATTTGAACATCAACAATATGGTACTGCAATTAGGGATCACTCCGGCCTATGTGGCTAATGGTGTCTCAGCGTAATGACCCATTTCTTCATCCATTCAGAATTTCTGGAGAGGTAGTTGCTCAATTGACTAGAGGATCTACATAAATCTTATTATCGTCCGCGTCAAGTTTGGTGTCGAGTAAATAGCAGCATCACTGAAGTCCGATATATGGAGCGTAAACAGTAGTGGTCCGAGAACTGAGCCCTGTGGTACTCCTTTTGATGCTTGTCTTTGGGCAACTTAATGTTTTTCAGTGGACCACTTATTGCTTGTCTTTGTGCAACTTTAATTTTTATTCATTAACCCGGTCGTTAGACACTGACAACTATTGATAAAGTAGAGGATTTAGGTTAATGCCCTGTTTGGTGAATCTTTATTAGAATTTGATCTACCGAAGATATCAATTTCACGCCTCAACGAATAATTATCTACCTTCTTGGCCTATTTCTGGAGCTATGGTTTTCATTGCTATGGAGGCTTGTGCCATTTGGATTGAACCACTCAAATTGATCACTTCGCCGGCGGATATCTCAGTTAGAGCACTGCCAAGCACTCAATCACGCGATCCGTCGCGACGTAAAATGCGCTTTACATGTTTACAGAGATCCGGTGATGATGGATGATGTCATTTACTTATTCGATTATCGAAGCCCGATAAGCGCACGCTTGCTTCGTCACGTTAGATTATTCCTGGCGGTCGAGCCATTCTCAGAACAAAGATTGAAATTATCTTAGCTATACCTTACGCCTTCTTTCTTAGCCTGTCGTAGGATTTCGACCGTTCTTATCTGTAACTACCGTACTACATGTATCCATGTTGGCGTTTTGTGGTTCAATTTATCGAATGTTTGTATCCTGGATATCGAATCCACTGAGTTTCATTTTGAACGCAATAGTTTATGGAACATTCCATATATAGTTTTTTTCTGAACTAGGAGTTTTATTTGTATGACGGTAAACTAAGAAAGTCACAACGCATTTTTTTTTCATTGAGAGGTAATAATAATAATAAATAATACGTTTTATTTGCAGTCAATAATTACAGAAACGACATTATATAAATTATAGAAACAATAAATGAAACCAAATCATGTACTTTACATTCGTTAAATAAAAAAATCTTATTAATTAAATTAAAAAAACAAAGACGTCCTCCAGACTAAGGAATCGTCTCCTCATCGATAAGATGAAAAAACAGCAAACAATTAGTAATATAAGAATAATTACATTATATGAAAATAAATAGATACTTTAAGAAATACATCAATTAGTCATCATTTTTAAAAGCATATGTATGTGTATGTATGTAAAAGCAACTTCACTGGAAGCTAGCTCTTGTAAGATATGAATGCACATCATCAGACCAGCACATCCTGGAGTAAAAACACTTTCTTTGAATCCAACTATCTTCAACACGTAAGAGGCTAGATGACTTTTCCTCCGCTGTCTCATATTTAGAGCACTGCCAAAGATGATCGCTTGAGGAAAGGGGCGACATGATGTCGATGAGGTATAGTGAAATAAAATCTAGCACAAGCGTTTTGAAGTGTTTGCAGTTTCCGCTCAGTTTTCTTATACAGACATGGGCCATAGGTTTAAACAGTCGCGTGTTGATAAATGCCCTAACTGCTAGGATACTGACGCTGGCGCTGAGAGAATTCTTAATTCTGATAATGCCTTGAGACGAGAGAATTGACTCTTACTGCTAAAAAAATCCTCAAATCGAAGATTTAACTTAAAATAAATAACAAGTTTCGAGCTGAAGAAACTAAAGGAATGGACGAAGAATTTACTAAATTGCTAGGTAATCCAGAGCTGGCGGTCTTTATGCTCATTGAGTTGGTTCTAATAATCAGATAACAAGAGTTTTACTAGTGTGATTTGTCATGACATAATAAAATAATGTCGGGCTGCCCGCTCTTGCATGGCTTCGCAACGCACTCATTTACACACTCGTAAAATACAAAGAACATCGGTAGGATTTTTTCGGCGGTTCAGTTTTCTACCTTCCGCGGTCCGAATTCGCCCAGTTGTTGCTCGTTTGCAGACCGTCGTTGCTCTATGGTATTATAAATGTAACGTTATTTTGTAATCGTCCAATGATTTTAGACTATCATGTGAGATCTAGCGTCTGCGTCTACGGCTTTATTTCTAAGTATGCACCTTTCTCGTTTTTTTCGGGTCGTGTATAACCGCGCGGCACGAGTTCAGTTGAA
Organism: Micropterix facetella; assembly: GCA_027564375.1. Taxonomy (NCBI): domain Eukaryota; kingdom Metazoa; phylum Arthropoda; class Insecta; order Lepidoptera; family Micropterigidae; genus Micropterix; species Micropterix facetella. The sequence goes on along the minus strand of JAOPUG010000037.1, from coordinate 19,980,987 downwards.
ATGATATCGCATAACGCGCTTTCAAAAGCCACAATATTGACTCGGCCGATAACGTTGTGTTCTTTGGGAAATGTTTGTTCCGCGATGCTTCGTATCGCCCTGCTTAGGCTTTTGCTTTTTTGTCTTTTATATAGGTTGCTTTGATATTTTGGCGATGGTGGATTGTAATAACAGGGGAGGGGGGGTCCAGGTCCAAAGGGAACGTCAAAATTGCTCGCTCTCTGGCGCCACTGGCGATTTTTATTGGATTCGCGAAGTAATTTAATTATCCTCGTAGTGGCTCGTGCCAACAAGGGTCTTACAGTGCCCTCCAAACCACCAATACAGTTTGTGCGGGATGGCTCTAAAGGCAAAAACATTTCAATACAAAACCTTTCTCAATAATCGAGAAAACTTTGGATTAGATTCTGGAGGTCGATTCGGTCTCTGAACAATATAATTTTCCTGAAAGTCGCGGATGCACAGCCCTCTGTCCAGATATAACTCTTTACTCCATATCTCGGATGATAGCCCTCATTGTAGAGTTAACCGTTCGATGGGAATCAAATATCCCAAAAGATCACGAGTACAAATTAAATAAATACAATGATTCGCAAATGCCGTCACCTGGAACGGCTTCACTGTTCACCTTCACGCGGTGGAAGTTGGCGCTCGTGGCCTGCCAGCCAAATCTCTATTTTACCTATTTAAGGATCTTGGTCTCTCCAGGAAAATATTAAACTCCTTCCTAGATAAAATATCTAAAACCGCGATTTCCGCATTTCAAATTTAATGGTTTCGAAGGGGAGTGAATGGGGTGGTAAGGTATACGCTCACATGTGGCAAAACAGCTTTCCTAACACTACCACAGCCGGTCGTTTGTCCGGAGTCCACCGCTGACCCCCGAGAAGTGTAAAAATAGTATTATGATGGACCCGACCTTGGTAGGTGTATTCCATTACCTTTCCTAAGAAAGAAATAAACCAATGATAGCAATGCAGTTTTTAAGACAGCAATGAATATTGAATAGGTACTCGATCAATTGCCTGATGACTTTAACGGAATAAAGACTAATTTACAGCAAATATGCGTTGCACATCATTTTCGCCTACGTGACTCCACTGGTCTTACAGTCTTTTGCCTCCGCATAATAAATATGTTAAACATTCATATTCGCAATAAAATCTAGGTATTATTGGCGATATGAACATACATACGTGATATAAACGCGCAACCTCTGATTCAGGATGCGTTTAAGATGTGCAGGTGAATCTATATAATTTGATCGGTTGAACTGTAACTACACTGCGAGTCAAACATCTTGAGCTCTCGACCACAGTCTCAAAAATGCTTACACATATTACACACAAGCTCGTCACAAACTGGACATGAGAAAGAAAATCAAATGGCCTCGTGCTAAACTAGAGCCGCTATATGTCCTTCCTTCTCAAAGGTACAAAATATGTCTATCCCTTTTTTGGATTCAGTGCATTAGTGTTCAATAAATGCAATATGTGTGACCTGAGCATGTATTTCTAGAGCTTAAGATGTTTGACTCGTAGTGTAATAGTTATACTCCAAACCGCCTATATTGGCGATTTTCCAGAATGAGGGTCATGGGCTGGAAGCTTAGGAATAAGGATTCATAGGATTTCGTTAGAGAAGGTTTCTGTATCTGGTTATGCAATTGAAGGTTTGGATGAGAGGGTCGCCTCAGGAAACGCGTAGTTCGGGTGGGTTTTCATCCTTTTTCGAATTTGTCTTGTATATGCTTTTTAAAGAGGTTCATATTGTTATTTGTAGTGTTATGACAGTTTAATCTATATTAAAGCGCTGTTTCGTTCACAAGAGACTGATACAGATAAGCATTTCTTGTTTCCCGAGTGGAGGTCGGTTGGCGGAACATAGGCATAACCAGTGGCGGGCCAAAAATCGGTTGAATAGGAAAACCAATGATTTCCTTTTTTTAAAATAACTAAGAAAATAGAGACATCCTTCATTTTGCGTGCTTTTGCGTTGATTATATTCAATAGCAAACTAAAAGAATTCGGTCTATGACAGATAGAAATATATTGCAACTTATCAGAAATAGCATACTCTCAGTAGCTTTGAAAGATGCCATTGATGCAAACTCGGTCTCGAGAATTCTAGTATTTACTTACATATTTTAGAATGTTTTTCTCTGATTTTAGTTGTCAGAACATTTGTCATAGGAACTATAGCAGAGATGCATCGTTGCAAAATATTTGTAAATAGGATTATGCTTCGTGTTTCAAAAAACAATAAAATGTAGCAACTAGTGGTGATTAATGATACTACGGTATTGATTAAGTGATCCTTACTTAAGCAATACCGTATTATCAACCTTAAAGCGCCGCTGTTGGCTAAAACAAGCGAAATGAGTTGCCAAGCGAAACACCAGCGGAGAATAATACACCGAAAGCCTATTAATGCTTGCGCGGAGATACCAGTCTTACGATAAGCGAAACACCAGCGGCAGTCAATACACCGAAAGTATATTATTACCGGCGCGGAGATACCATTCTTCCAAAATCGTATATGACAAATAATATCTTTTTTGGTTTTTTGAAGAATTCTAACGAAAAAATAAAAATAATAAAAAATATGGGATCATGATATTTTAATCATTTACTTGGTCAGTATTACCAATATAGTTTCGAGTTATTTGCCTATATAGACTCCAATAAAATAGCAAATTACAAAAAGGTGACGGCTTCAGATTTTATTTATTGAATAAAAATAAAGATTTTATTTATTTTTATTCAGAAAAAAATCAAAATATTTAAATCTTGCAGCATAATACCTTTGATTTCTAAATTCAATGATAATACTAAAGATTAAGAAATTTTCTACAAGACTCATATTTTTACTTTTGTTTAAACGCACGCCGGAGTCATTTAAATTTTATTGCAAAATGTCAGTTTTACACTTTTTGAGAGAGGTAGTCCCTTAAACATAGCGAACACCATTTAGTGATGGTCAATGTTTACACACTAAATGAGGTAGAATGATGATAAGGAATAAAATCGAGGAATAGATGCAATAAATTAAGCCAGTACAAGCATACTTTTGCCTACTGAGAATTTTATCCCACAAACAAATGTATACTCTAGAATATCCCTAGATTAAAATACCCCTAGAATAGCGTTAAGCTGATGAGCGTAAAGTGCTGAGGAAATTTATCCTCTTTTGTTTGTCTGGCTGCAGTTAGTTGCCTGCATGAATCAAGATGTCACTTTAAATCGTTGAGTCATAACGTCTCACTGGACGTCTTACCGAGCATTTGTAAAGGATGTTTTTTTTAGAGGTATAGAAATTTGAAATGGAATAAAACAAAGATGATATAATTAAATTGACACGAAATTTACTTATTCGAAAGATAATCTTCTGGCATTATAATTTAAATATGACTTCTGGCATATGACCGCCACGACTGGCTCGGACG
>JAOPUG010000037.1:19840689-19852973 GCA_027564375.1 Micropterix facetella | reverse complement strand
CTAATCTAGGGTTGCCATATATTTGTTAATCTCATTATGGACATTTGGGCGAAGAGGGTCACCACACCGCACTTTTCATTTTCGACCTGCAATTTTTTTAGATTAAAATGAGTTTTTCAGTCGTAAGATATATTTTCAAAAATGTTTTATTGTTAATAATAGGCCTACCTACAAGCAGGTATTACGGAGTGAAATTCGTTGGTATATATTATTCACTGAACTCTTATTCACTATTTTGTTTTTATATATAACTTTGAAGTTATTACTGATTTTTTGCAAAATACCATCCAATCGCAAAATTAAATGAAAACGCACAAGCCAATGCAGCTCTCGATGAGGGACGCGGGATTTAATGTTAAAATACAAGATGGGCCACGCAATGCAGGACATATGGTGACCTTTTTTTTTACTTCTCTGGTCTATTGTGATCACCACCTACAATATTTCCGTGCTTATCAGTTAAGAACCGCAATAAGCCTTTGGCACTGGATTGTTGTACCTCTTAAGGTTGAAAGTAGTACTTACCCATGTGGATATTTCTTTTATGCATCAGCGGACCACATTCACACACGAGGTGCAAGGGAGTTTCGTCTGCTATTTAGCAGTCAGAACATGTGTTTATTCAGGCCATAGTTACTGTGAGTGCTTTCACCAGTATGCATAAATCTTACGGTCGTAAGCTTTGATTAGCGTTTTGGAAATATTTAAGCTCGGCGTGCTGTTCCAGCGGTTAAAGTAATGTTCCAAACAAAAGTTTTTGAGGATTTGGTTTGCTAGGCTCTTTGGTACGCCACAGCATGGTTCGGGACCGTATAGCGTTTCTTTTGCTCCCGCATTTGCAAGTCCATCGGCTTCGTCGGTGTCTTCGATCCCTGCCCAATATCCATATCTAAATTTTTGCTTTAAGATTAGATAAGAACTGGAATTTGCTTAACCTTTCGCACACCACCATATCTAAGGAGATATGGCATTTAAAAGAAGTTTATGCAGGTTTTTATATTGTTGAAGTTGTATTTTATTTTTTTAAAAGAATTGTCACATTTGATTGACAATTCATCAACTAATTAAATAAAGACTTCTGAGCATTAGGATTCGAATAGGAAATTATTAGAAAACAAAAATGCCCCCCCCCCTCCTACCTATAATTGTTGTGGTGGACGAAAGGTAGTGGGGGTGTTTTTGTAAAACAAATGAATACAGTATTTTTTCTCTAAAGATTTAAAAATATATGTATGCAATTTCATCCAGATTGAATAAAAACTGAATATAAAGAACGTACAAACAAATATATACATTTATATATGTTCCATTTTATGCTTTTCTTACACACACACATACATATCGTATCTTCGGTAAGACGAGAGCATAATTTTTTAAAAAATCATGAAATGAGAAGTATGCCAAAGTACTTTAGAAACACTCTTTTATCTGGAGTTATTTTATCTGGTTTTAGATCTTAAATTCAGATTCCAGTGTGGCCAGGTAAGTAACTGTGTCTGGCTTATTGGCAGAACGATATTGAATGTATAAAAAAATCTAAAATGACTCTCCTGTAAAATTACAAAGTGAAGTCCTACCAAAGGTGCGAATTATATATGGCTGATGTCGCATATGCAAAGCAAACCTTCTAGAAATGTAAGTTATTCTATGAAATTGAGATGTTTGCACGATCTCAAACAACAATAAATGTGCCTTAATTAAATATAACATGCAATTTAGACTAAAGTTCATTGGCACAAATGGCCTCTTTTTATTTTCTTGACTTTGAAAACTTACTGAGCATCCGCTGCAAACAAAAAACGAATGTGAATATTTGATTTAGGCAAATATTTTTTTATTCTTAATGCACTGTTAATGGACAAATGTATTTGTTAGCATTTAAGATTTTTTAGTATTAACTGACATATCTTCATCGTTTTAATCCCACACCAGTGATTGAACAACTATCTACTGACATTCCTTTACGTTTCTACTAAAATAGACCAATAAAATGTTGAATCTCAATATGCTCCGCGACTATACAAAACTAAACTATGAAGGTATTAATTAGTTTTGTTTAATTTCGAACATTCCTTTAGTTTTATTTTTTGATGTGATTTTGTTTGGGTATGCCTGTACAGCTGTACATACGCTTGGTGTATATTGTAATAAATGATGAATTAGCCAATAAGACTTATCTTTATTGATGGGGCTGTGATTGTCCTCTAGTTGTTATTATTATACTTAATTGTTTAAATAAAATTGAGAGGAAAACAAATTAAAATTAATATATTGCGTGTTTACAAAAAATGTGTATTTTTATATTTTAAGCGTATTAAATCAAGAGTGTTATATGAGTTTGAATAAAATGTTTTAGAAAATTTGTTTTTTTTTTTCATTTTGTCAGGATTAAAAATGAAACACAATAAATAGTTATAAGTTTTAATGCGTAATAAACAATATAAAAATGTGCAATAAGCTATGATTTGATCATGTTTTTTTTTTTTTTGGTAAGCAGCATGAATTTAATACGACCCTGTCTTAATTAATAATAATAATAATAAATGCAAGTCAGTAAGTCGGTGGGTTAAAAACTAAATAATCAGTATATCTCAATCGCTATCATGCCGCTCAATCATTCCGATAATAGTCAAGAAAATCTTTTCTTTCGCTTCGTCTAGCGCCGTTTTTCCTTGAGTGTTTACAAAACCGGTAGACGCTCCATTAGATAAAAGTAATCTAACGACTGATATGCAGCCGACTGTACATGCGATGTGTAGTGGAGTATTGCCCATGATATCGGTAATGTTTACATTTCCTTTGAATGATATTAGCAACTCGCTGATAGCGTAGCGTGCGTGCCTTGCGGCTAGATGCATTGGTGTCTGATTGTTTTTGTTTTTCAAATTCGGAATCGCTCCATTTTTCAATAAGATCTCGCACAATTCCATGCGGTCATATTTAACAGCCATGTGCAGTGGCGTGTAACCGTCAGAATTGCACATGTTTACGTTCAGCCTATGGATGTGCGGCGCGTAGTCTGCGCAGTCCGAGCAAGCGCAAAGCGGGTGGCAAAGCACCTTACTCGACGCTTTTCTTTCGTCTGCGTATTTTACGTTCATGTAGAAACACGCCAGTTTCGTATCGCCGTATACGATCGCTCGGATGAGTCGCTCGACGCTGCGTATTTCATCGGTCGTCTGCGGTCTTACCGGATCGTTACAATTCGCACCGTTCAAATTAATCTCACTTATAATCGTAGCTTTTTCCACGTCTGCAACAGCGGCCGCTCTCACCTCCTCCACATTATTTCCGTTCCCATCCGTGTTGCAATTCAAAACGACGTAATCCTGTAAGTTCGGCTCTTTCGCTTGGAGTACTCTTAAAATATTTAAATTGTTTGCATAATCGAAAGGCGTTTTCCCCTTTGCGTTCGTTGTGGTCGGTTCAGCGCCGTAATCAATCAGTAAACGAACGATGCTTTCGTAGCCCCATTTCGAGGCGAGGTGAAGAGCTGTGTTTCCAGACTCATTCTTTTTATCGATCTCAAGGAAGTTCTTCGACTGTTCACAGAAGTAGACAAGCGCTTTTACGCAAGAGTCGTGGCCGTTGTTTGCAGCTAGGTGCAGCGGCGTATTGCCATCGTTGTTGACGGGATTGATAGCGCAATTCGCATGCAGCAGCAATAAAAGAGCATTTTGATGCCCGCGTAGCGCTGCATAGTGTAGCGGCGCATACCTGTTGTAATCTGCCACATCGACATCTGCGTTCATCGCTATTAGCAGCTCGATTATCTGCGTTTTTCCGTTAACGGCGGAGATGTGCAGCGGGGTGAATCCGTGACTGTCACGCGATTCCATCGTCGGCGTCGTTTTTAGGATCGTTTTAGAAACAATACGGTTGCATTTTTTGCAGTCGCACAAAGGATGGCATAACTCTATGGGTATTTCGTCATCTTCGCGCAGCACTTCATCGAGCGATAACGAACTGCTAAATCCGAGGTCCGGTTCCGATTGTTGTCTTACGTCGGTTAGGATCGATTTTACTTCGTTGAAGTTTGATAAGCGTATCGCTTCGAAGAGATGCGCTATCGTATCCGCGGGATCAGCAAGACTTTGAAAGCTCGCCTGTCGCAGCGATGTATCATCCAAAACGCTGTCGTCGTTGTAATAATGAGATTCGGGGTAAGGGCAATCGGATAATACGCCAGATTTTATGTACTCTATAACCGCTTCGAGCGTCGTGATTAAAAATGATGTCTCATCGGCGTCAATTGCAGAACTCGATGAATATCGAAATTCTTTCATGTACGTAATCTGCGCCATCCAATTCGGCAAGCCGCACTTTATAACGAGGAACACCAAAACCGGGAGCAAATCGTCGGCGGTTAGAAGGTATTTCGACGCATTTGCATCCTTGTTTGTAATTGCGTTGATTGCGTTTTTGATTGATACTACTTTTTCGAGGATCGTGGAGCAGTTTTGAATGTTTGCAAGAAATTTTTTAGCTTTCGGCACACGGTCGTACAGATCTCTCCGCACATCTAAATCGCGCAATTGAATATCCGAGAGGTTTCGGATCGTTTTATTGAAATCCGCATCATCGTATGCGGTATGCACTTGAATGCCATTCATAACATTTCGATACACTAAATGCTGCAGAAACGTTTCAACAGAAAGTTTCAAATTTTGCATGAGATGCTTGCATTTAAGGCACTTTTCCCTGAGGCGACGATTTCGAAATGCTTTCTGCAGGCAGTTTGTGTACAGAGCACTAATCAGATCTTTCTGCTTTGTGAGACTCGCCTTTTCAAGTTTGTTGCGCAGTAGGAATTCTTTGACGAGGACTTCGACATTCTCTAGGACGTCCTGCCCGGCGCTCTCCGTCCATATCAAGTCGATACATTCGCGCAACGAACTCACCGACTGGCACATTCCCTGCATACGACCATCCTTTTGAATCGTCGGCTCCAACATCGATTCGACGCACCACACCCGATACTTGTTGAAATCCTCCGTGTAGAACGTCTCTTCGAAAAGAATGTTGCACTGGAATAATATCCCTTCGTTGTCTAATGTGATCACTTTATTCGACACTTTCACCGGTTTTTCAGTAAGCGTACAGTAGTGCGTCTCTGGTAGATCCTCGTTATGCGCTAAAATATGTCCCAAGAAGTCTTGAAGAATGAAAAAGTGGCTGGTGAGCGATCCGACGCGAGGAACGCAAATCGTCCATCCTTCCGATATGCAATGTTGGAATATCTCTGGATATTCGTTGCGGAATTCCATGAAGAACGGATTCTCCGATAAGTCCTCATCGTACGACCCGTCCATTGCGCTTCGCACGCAGAATTCGTTTGCTCGTTATGACAGCATTTCAGATAAACACCAGAGTCACGACCAAGCCGCGACCCCACGAAAAGGAAATTATCTATGAAAAACAGCTGTCAGTTGTCACTCTGAGAAGTCTCTCGGTATTTATTTTTAAAATGAGTGTGTTCTATAATTTTCACCATGGATTATGTGAATAAATTGTAAAATCTCATATCTCTAATATAATGTCGCGTTTATCAGAATTACCTCAGAGTTGAAGAATTAAGGCCGGTTGGAGAGTATGAAAGGGGCATGTGCCCAGTGGCCGTGCCTGTGCCATCATAATCGGATCATAATGGTTCGTGTAGCCTGGGCTATGATGGCCGTTATATGTCAACCTGGTCGGCCCAGCTTGCGGGACAGCCCCTATCCGGGAGCATCCTTGAAGAGTGGCCAACATGGTGAACCCGTTGCGGGGTCGATCCGGGGACGGAAACTCGGGCTGATCTGGACAGCTGGCGCACGGGTCGAGCAAACCGGCCGCGTTTTCACTGACTAATACCTGAAGGAGTTTAGAAGTGTATGCTTCTTAAGGAAGCGGGGGTTAGTAGGTACCACAAGCTGCTTATCCTTAGAAACGATACATGGGTCACCCGATTTCGGGTGGAAGTTGCCGAGCAAAGGACGCCCCGTACTCGCGATATTCCAGTAAGGAATGCCGCTCGCTTGAGGTAGACGATCGCGTAAGCGACCTCGAATCTGCAACCAGACGGGTGGTTGGAGTAATCCAACTAAACCTGGGAGTCAGGGGGTGAGGCTGCCCGCAGGGTGGCAATTCCCTGTGCCTCGCCGTAAGGCGTTGGTCTCTGACGGGCAGTGATGGAGCTAGATACGTAGATTGTCTACGTCCCCCAAGTTTCTGTGTTATGCCTCAGGGCGATATAGCGATAAACTTCGCTGAAGCGCTCCGGGGTGGACGGGTTCCCCCGTAGCAGTTAGCATACAATAAATATGTTTATCATAATCATAATAAGGTATGTTTATCACTTTTGGGAAAAAGTAATGCTTAAAAAAAACATACAACGTTTGAAGTATCGTGCTCACTGTGTACATATACTCACTGTGTCAGTTAGCCGTGTATTTCTACTAACACTGCGGAGTATTAGCGACCGCTAATGAGGGCGGTTATCTTTAGGTTATCTTTGGGCCCGTTCGGGTGTCGCTGCGTGACCCGTTTGTTTCTTGTTTTGTGAATCGTCTGTGATTTTGAGTGTCGGTCGCATTCGCACTTCGCCGGTACCTTAACCTTGTACAAATAACGTAATATTTTGCCATATTTACTAAGGCCCAATCCGATAGGGTAGTTAGTTCTCTACTCAGGTCAAATTTAAGCAGCGTAGTTATCAAGTTTACCTTTTTTCGTTTATAATGGAACCACATGAGATAGACGCAGGGGGGGGGGGGGGATAGGCAGAACAGTCGCTGATTCAGACCTTCATTAGTGTCGTTCAGATAGACTCACAGTCGACTATGGGGGTGAATGTGGAGGTTCGCTCTTCAGGCGACTTCGTCCTTAAACATCTTCAACCCAACCTAGCCAACATCGTTATGTTAAAACCTATACAGGGAAAGTTCTCAAACCCATTCCTTGTATTCATACAGTATATATCGATCCAAATGGTTGAGGGTGATCTACCTACTGGAGGAAAACTAATCGAAAAGAATACAGTGCCAGGTGGCCTATTTCTAAAAGAAACGGTCGTAATCGCACAGTGTCACTGGAGTCGGGCAGATTGGCTAACTGTTTGGTGAACGCTAAAATCCTAAAAGCAAAACCTTACAATGCATTAATTCCCTCCTTCGCTACAGTGCGTCTGGGCCTGGGCAGAGGGCTGGACAACGATATCACCGACGAAGAGATCGACGAGGCCATCAACACCTCAAATTCTTCCGTGGCCAAAAGTATTAGGCGCATCATTTTTTGCTCTAAAGACCGCAAGGTACATTTGGTCTGGAAGCCATCTAGAACCGTGGTAATCGCCGTTGAGAGCAAACACTTCCTGAACGAGTGGTAATCATCTATAACACGGTAGAGTTATAAAAGATAAATCAACTCGTAAGATGGGTATATGCCTAATCAACTATATGCCATGGGTATATGACTCGTTGTCGGTTCGAACACTCCAGGAAAATGCAGAGCAAAAACTGCACGGTGTTGCCGCTGTGGTGAAGATCACCCCGAAAATAGTTGTTGAAGTGAATTGTTAACCTGTATTAACTGCCAGGGTGATCACGAAGCCACTGACCCACCCTGTTTGGAATACATGACGTAAAAGGTTATTAAACAGCTGATGGCAATGGACGGAATCTCATTCAATGAAACATCCAGTAAATTCGAAAAAAAATAACCAAAATTCCTAGGCAATCGTCAATGCAACCAATATCCCGAAAACACTATTTATGTCCAACGCTACCTACATCAACTCACCGCCCCAGAGCGGTAGCGGTCAATGATCCTGTTCGTTCGGGTAAAGCCAAAAATAGAATAACATAAAAATGGATTTTTCTCTCCCCTCGCCCTCTAATGACGTTCCAACCAAGGATAACAGATGAGATTATTTCGCCAATAGGACTCTATAGGAGATATATTCGCCGATAGGAGATTGGAACCGGCCTCAACTATAATAGGCAATTTAAACTTCCACAGTCGAAGAAATTGTCATTAATTTAAGGCAACTCTACTTACAATAATTCCCTAACCATAATTCTGCTGTTTCAACCTACAGCGACGCAACATCAATGAACACAGTATCCGACTTTCAGTCGGTCAATTACCTTTTAGGCCTTTCTTCTGCTGCAGATCCCCATTAAGCGAAATAGATAACCCTTTTAAATCGCTCTTTCCATCCCTCTCCTTTTCACCATCTTGTTATCTCATTATCCTTTCCTCTTTACTTTCTACATATTCTCCTGACTCGTTTATACAGCCTCCAAATCCAATCAAAATTGTCAAATTAACGCCAAATTTACTAAAATTTATAACTTAGCTATCTGTCCTAACTATAAAATTAAATTTGAGGCCGTAGGCGTCTCTCAGTACGGTCTGAGATCGGGGCCATCCTGCCGCGTTGGCCCAATAGGAATGTGGCCCTGCGGGAGGTGAAAGAAGCACCGAATGCTGCAGTTTCTTGGCTGCTCAGGTGTCGGCGGACGCCACATTGTCAATGCAGGTAGGGCCAGGTGGCGGGCCCGCTCCCGGCGAGCGGCTGGAAGAACCCTACGTTCCTAAAACCCTCCTCCCCTTTTAGTTTACCGACTCATATCCCAAATCATTCCCAAACATTCCCCGTCTCTGTAAGTATATGCCTCCACCATTATCCCAATGTGCTGTATTAACTTCTCATACGAATAAGTATCCCCTTAATCTCTCATTCGTATTTTCAGGGTTTATGTAAACGTACCTGTCATGTTCCTTGTTTTGTTCGTAGGTTGTATATAATAATAACCGTAGTCATTTTCCAATCGTCAATACACTTTCAATATCAACACAGAAAGACGAGGAAAACTTCCATATTGACATAAAATTGCTAGCAACCAAGCTTCCTAGAGCTGCTACAAAAAAGAGGAAGAAGGAGAACGTGTGTGCTCAATTATGTTATTCCGTGTTCTTATCTGTTCTCATGTTGTGTTCTTTTTTCATTCTGTTTGTTTTCACTTGGTAGAATTATAACTGTGAATATTGAATATATCTGAAACCCTTACTTATTTCACCGATCGAGTGGTATTTTTTTTACGAATTTTCGTGACTATCCTAGCTGGTTGATTTTTGGCAATCCAGTAATATTGTGAAAAAGAAAAGACCTACTTCGCCGATGTGATGGAAATAGGATCAATGATGCAAAATCCTTCACCGCCCAGTCGTTTCAAGGGGAGCATAACTGGATTGCTTTCTTTCGGCATACAGACCACGTTCCGCGCTAGTCTTAGCAAGGTAATTCACACCTCTGTCACAGATAATGAGTTGATCGGCGATCTCAACGTAAGCAACTCAATTCAAGTTCGCAAAATCCGTCATTACAGGCCTTTCCGCACGGTTGTTGTGACTTTCCAGGCCCAGATACTCACCGAAAGGGTTTATCTTTTATACAATGCTTAAACAGTCATGCCTTATTATTTCCCAGTGCATTAATTATTGTCCATTTGGACATAGCTGCTATATATGCTGAACTAGAATTGCATAGTGCTTCCGCTGTGCTGAAAATATTCCGGAGCGGACTGCGTCAGACCATGCTTTTTATTTTATTTTAATGATCATATCAAGCTTTTTTATTTTAATTTAATGGCTGGCTTGATAACGACTTAACGAGCCCAGCGTCCTTTTATTATCTTTTTAAATAATGGATCCATTCAAAAATTTTGAATATTTCGAACCAACATCCTATATTTAAGAAACGGCATTCGCCTATTTAATCAATGTGCTAGTTCAACTCTATGGAAAGGTTCTATTTTGTTAGTAATTTTATCAGTGATATTATACTTTCTCGTGTTTATATAAAACTTCCAATTTCAGAGTTGTACTTTGCGCCAGTTAATTAATGCGAATATTATGTATGATACATTCGATCCGCCCGTGGGCATCTCTGTCGAAGGTAACGTACGAGGTGTAAAATTCAACAAGTTGCAAATGATCTACAATCGCGCCTTGAGCCACCGGAACTAGATTATCGAGTTGCAATGCTATTAAATTACGAGTTACTAAACCGACACGATACAAATAAAATGTGCCGTCTATAATAAACAATCCTTGGCTCCAATCTGGAACAAAACCATGAATTATAGAGGATTTATGTTTGTTCGCAAGCAATGGAATGGAACAGAAAGTTAAATTTGGCGCATGCGCAGCATGATATTTTTCATAATATTGTCTAATTTGAAAACTTATTTAAGCCTCGTCGGTTCTGTTCTATTCCGTATAGTTTCGCGAAACATTCCTACAACACATAACCTTACTTTTTCCTTATCTGTCAGCCACTTCGTTTTGCTGATCTCAGATTTGTTTTGTAATGACACTTATTATTTTGGGTCGTCTGGACGTTGCGCCGTATTTAAGCAGACATGGAATTTCTCAGTAAGGATTTGGCGATTTGTGAAAAAAATATCGAACCATGCAGAAGTGCCCATTATGTGTCCGCCAACGTTCATTTTTCTTGGTTGAAATCGCTGCTCAAACTGAAACGAATTGATCTCGGACACAAGGATACAATTGCTCCCAGGGTGCAGACTGGAGACAGCGTTGCGGCGCCCTGGAGAAAGATATTTATACAGGTTCGTTTGGAAGTTTTTCAAATGGAGGTAGTTTGGGCCGATAGCGATTGTTTTATGGTATCACACATATACATTTTCTTCTATTAGCTGCACCCAAAGAGGGTGATTTCTGCTAGATGCGCCTTTGCAATCGGGATGTTAACTGCTATTTTCTCCCGCTAGGGGGGTTGCAGTGTCGATTGGTTCCTGACAACGGTGTGAAGTGAGTAGGTGAAAGTTTCTACCTGAGCTTCATTGAAGTGATGATGCTCGCTCGCGCAGTGTGTCGCTCACTTCTCACCATTCTGGGCACCAAGTCGACACTGGCGCCACCTAAGGTGTTGCACACACATCCCCATACTTGAGCAGAAATAATCAAAACACTGATGGCAACACAAAATAGGAATAGGACAACAATGAGACATAGTGAATAGAAAGATAATGCAATAATTTACATAACCACAAGGTATAATAATGTATAGGAGCATTACAAGATTACATAGCACATGATTAGATGTTATGTCTAATAATTTTTCATAGGGTCTTGTAAATGTTAGGAGAGTTAATAATAGGAACTCTATACTAAGAGGGAGTTGAGTTTTTAAGAGTCTAGGAAAAACTCAACTGCCTCTTATGGTTTATTTGAGGTATTTAAAAATATATATATATTTCAGATAATTGAGAAACGTAGAGGTAAAGTGCTGCCCCTCGCCAGATCCAAGTTGAACAGCGCTCGCACCGAAACAATCCTTTCATTCAGTCAAGTTCTTCAATATGTGTCGCAGACAAATCACAGGAATCTCTGGAAGGAGGGTTTTAAAAAGTACTCCAATCCGACCGAAATTCGGAACGCAAAAGATACCTCAACTGTAAACCTCATCGACCACGATCAATTGATCACGGAAATCATCCTTCGATTATACAGTTGCGATATCATCAAATGTACCTCCGATCAACAGAATTTATTAAATGATTACCAAGAGGTCATAGGCGCTAAGAATATTTCAAAGACGTTCCAAAGTAACCGGAATCTCCTGTCGGCAATATGCGCGATTGAAACCGATAAATGTTTTTATATAATTCATGAATCATCGCTCGAGCACACTCTACTCGATGGTTTAATGTACAGCCCGGCTCTTTTCGATAATAACCATTCGCGCGGCCTCTTCATGACGTACCAGCTGATCCACCTCTTCAAATCCACATATGACAGAGGATTACATATAGGAAACATCGGCCTGGAAGATATTTACTTAAACGAAAACTTATGGCTTCAAATAATACCTCAAATCAACAGTAGCGTCATAACTATAGATCAATCGTTGATCGCAGAGCATAGTAAAAGCTCTTTACATCTTCCGTCTTCGTCGGCGAGTAAAACTTCTAGTAAGGACAGCACATTCGGGAATAGAGACAAGACTGTGTGCTTAGAGCAGATTTGCAATCTGTGGATACGCGGGAGAATTTCGAATTTAGATTATCTAATGCATTTGAACGAGCTGGCCGGGCGGACTGTCGGAGATCCGAGGGTCCATCCAGTCGTACCATGGGTTACGGACTTCACATCTCGATGCGGTATGTATAATTGCTTAAAATTATTGCTGCCTTTCTTGCTGTTACTTCGGCCACCATAGTGGCCAAGTCTTGAAATCGTGCGCGAAAAATGTTAGTATGCACGATAACTCGAGT
>JAOPUG010000037.1:19812708-19828918 GCA_027564375.1 Micropterix facetella | reverse complement strand
GGAAAAATCAGATAATGAAGAAATACACATGAAACGCATAAAAAACGCCAAAAAAAACGCCCCGAGAATCAAGTTCTACACGCATAATGGCACAACCGTGCAGCGAAAAGCGATTTTTGTTACACTGGATAACTGAAGACTGGCGTAAAGTTCTGTTCTCTGATGAAACACATTTTGTTGTGTAGGGATAGCATGTACAGTTTGTGCGGTGAGCAGCTAGCGATAAGACCCTATGAAGAAGATGTTTTGATGTTGCTTCTATCATGGCACTGAATCACTTGTACGAGTCACTGGGATGATGAAATCAGACCAATAATTGACATCATATCAAACCATATGATAAGGGAGCTCCACAAGGTCAATACCTCCAATGAGGGCATTTTTCAACATGATCTCATTCCATGCTATTCATAAAAATAACACTCAGAACCATATTACTGTGCTGGAATGACCCGGAAACTCTCCTGACCTCAACCCGACCGAAAACCTCTTGGCCATTTGCAAAAAACTGCTCTTCTAGATTAATTGTAAAACGAAAATAAAAATGATCTCTGCAGTAATTCGAGTCTTGTTTCACGATGATGAATTAAAAGAAAGCTGCCAAAGCCTGGTAAATTCTATGCCTGCAAGAGTGAAAAGTGTTGTCATTACAAAAGGAGACACATTCAATATTAAAACCAACAATGTACGCTACAAGTACTGTTTTTATTATGTTTATGACCAATAAAGCACTTTTACAAGAAAAATACTCTATGTTCTAATTAATTCGCACGGTACTGTAGACTAAGTTTCAACAATCTAAGATTTTCTCGAAATAAAATTGAATTAAATTGAATTGAAAAACATTAAATTGATTGTCAACTGCTACGGGCGAACCCGGCCACCCCGGAGCGTTTCAAAGATCTTGTCGTTATATCACCCCAAGATGAAACACAGACTTGAGGACTAAGACAATCTACATACCAAGCTCCACCTCACCCTGTTAGAAACCTATGCCTTACCACGAAGCACTGGGAATTTTCAAGCCCAGTGTGGCATCAATTGCTCCCTAACCTCTAGATGTAGTCAGATTTATCCTACCTCCAGTCTGGTAACAGGTTTGAAGTTGCTTGCGCAGTCTTCTACCTTAAGTAAGTGGCAATTCCTCACTGGAATATGTCGCGGATCCGAGGTGCCCTTTACTCGTCCAACATATCGTTTCTAAGGATAGATAACTTAAGGTATCTAACCAACCCCGCATTCTTAGGTCGCATTCCGCTTTCAAACTTCCGTGGCTATTCGTTGTTGATCAAGGGCCGGCAGACCGACCAGTGCCTCAGACAACCATCCACCCTTTAAGTGCATTTGCCGCATTACTGGGATACACTCGGATCAGACCATTCGATCATCGCCTATATGTCCGAGAGAGGAGGGCCCCACTACAGGAAGGTTGCTAAGCAAAGACCGTCATGACGACCAGTGCTCAGACATTCAGGGTCGCCCGAGGTCTTCCCCCAGATAAGCCGCCGTGCACAACGGGTTCACCGGTTTCGTCCCTCTTCGGGGAGGCTGCCGGATAGGTGTTGAGCCGTGAGTCGGGCCGACTGTGATAGACAGAGGGCAGAGGGCTATTCACACTGTGTTGCACATATTTAATAAGTGGCAAATTACTCTAGTTATACCGGTGCACAAAAAGGGGGCCCGGAATGTAATAAAAATTACAAACCAGTAAGTGCAATGAGCTCATTCGCAATATGATTTGAGTCAATAATACATGGATATATTCAATCATTTGCCTAGCCATTGTTAACATGGTTTCCGAGAGAAATGGTTGACATGCTCTAACCTTTTAGTTTTATTGGATTATGCTGCCAATGCCTTAGACAGAGGTCTGCAAGTGTTGCATATTTCGACATGGCCAAAGCATAGCATTTTATTACAAAAGCTTTTTAATTTAGGGTTTTTACTACACCATTAGTTTCATTTTTTGCAAGTTATTTTAGAGATTGCAAGGCGACAACTAGTTAGCTTTTGTTCATCTAAGTCTACCGTTTTTAAGTTTTCTCGGGAGTACCGTATGGTGCCAATCTATGTACTATTTTATTTTGATTATTTATAAATGACCTACCCATACACAATCATTATTCAAACTCCCATTGTTTGTGAAGGACGTTAAAATATTTAAAGTAATATGTACACTTACAAGATGCAGACAATATGCAAGACATAAATTGCTTGCTAGCTGGGCTCTTGAAAATAAAATGGAGTTTAACGCTAACAAATGTTCTATTACAATTTCGATAGCAAAGAATCCAGTTTCACACTTATGCAGTGTATAATAATCCAATAAGTAGACCTTCCGAAGTAAAGGATCTGCAAGTATATTTCATACACAGCTGAATTTTTACACCCACATGTTAAAAATTTGCAATCGTGCACGCAAAATATTGGGTTTTGTGATACGTAGATGCTGACAATTTAATAATAATATTATAATGATTTTATTATACTATAATACACTTATTCGAAGTATTTTGGAATACCACTGTGGAAATATGGTAAAATACACCCTGATGGAACTAGGGTTCTCAGATCTGCCCTAATCAAATCTGGGACAATTGTCATTTTTTCAAAGAAAAAAAACATTGTTTACGTATTGTTTTTTTTATCAAAATCTATCACCTATTGGTTAACAAAGCTAGGTTTTTACTCACTAAACTGCAAAATAACAAAAAAATAAAAAACAATACTTTTTGGATTAAGTGGGTATTACTTAATTATAACTAAGGTGAAAATAAACATTTAGTAACAATCAACACAGTAATTACTTAATATTTTTTTAAATATTTGTCACTTCACAATGCGTTCTCCTGCTTTGCTTTGCAAAAACGTCATAATTTCGGAACGGTTCTCATCATAATTGGTACGTGTCTGCAGTTCAGATTTTATTTAATCCATGGACATTCTGTTCCTTTCATACAAATTCCAGGACATGGGACAAAATGCAAAATTCCAGGACAATCAAGGAATTCAAGGCGGTCTAAGAACCCTAGATGGAACGTATCCAGAGAAAATTTTTGAGATATATTTACTTTCGACATTACATTACATTCGGTGTTTCTACCCTGCGCTCTAATTTTAGGCATGATGGGCTACATACACTTGAATTTCGTAGGCGTATTGTAACTATTACCTTTGCCTAAAACATCATCAAAGGGAATATGTACTTACCACAAATATCAGAAAATTTGTTTTGCGACTATACAGCAAGAAATTCAGAAAGCCAACACACTGTACAAATATTATAAATGATAGACCAATTGGTAGGATGATCAAAATATTGAACAGTCTACCTTCCGAAATTGACACTCTCTGTCATAATTGAAGATGGAGTTGCCTCTTTAGTTAAACATGAGTATGACAACTAATACTAGTTTTTCGGCATTATTAAATGTATTTTTACTGGATTTTTTTGTAAATATTTACATTAATATAATATATGTAGCACATTGGCATTGCTTTTAAGCATATAATTAGGCCATACTAAATGTTTCTGGATTCTGAAAAAGTAAAACACTTATAATGATTTTATTACTGTTCTTCAAAGTATTTTTCCTGACAATTTATACACTTTTTCATTTTATGAAACCGTTTGCAAAAGCAGTTGGCCCAGTCTTTTTAAGAGGTCTCCTCAATGGCTTGGAATGCTATCTGGGATCGTGAACCATATACCTCGAAGTTTGTCCTTAATTTTTAGAAATAAAATGAAATCGTAGTATGCAAGATCCAGACTGTGTGGAGTGTCGGTCTTCAAAAACGCCATTGTCATCTCACGAAGTGGACAAATACATTGTCATGATGGAAGACTACTCTGCTGTGAGGATGCTTTTCACGAACTTTTTCTAAAACACTGGGCAAACAAATGTTAACGTATCAATCTGCAGTGACTGTTCTTTAATTTTCAAGTGAAATTGTCGTGTAATGTCCCATCTTGCTAAAAATAGAAGCAACCAACATTCTACCAGTGCTTCGACCTTTCTTGATTTCGTCGGCGAATCCTCCAAAGGGGTTCGTAACAGCACACCCAGCTCTCGTCTCCTATAACTACTCCTGCACAAATGAGTATTATTGGTTGCCCTCCATCCTACTTTTTTATCATGTTATCACACCACTCTACACTACGTCGTTTTTGAACTTTCGTTAACTCAGACGGTTATCCATCTCGAACAAAGCTTCCAAACTTTCAGTTGTATGTGTAAAATATTTTGCACTTGGCCCATGCCAATGTTCAACATTGTATGAATTAGCCAACTTGTAATTTTTTCATCCAATTGAATTATTGTCGTACAGCATCGATGTTAGTTTCTGTTACCATTGTTTCTGTTACACAGAGTTACGAGATGGGGCTTCATCACCGGAAGCTAATTGAAGTCTTTG
Organism: Micropterix facetella; assembly: GCA_027564375.1. Taxonomy (NCBI): domain Eukaryota; kingdom Metazoa; phylum Arthropoda; class Insecta; order Lepidoptera; family Micropterigidae; genus Micropterix; species Micropterix facetella. Next base: position 19,824,502 of record JAOPUG010000037.1, on the reverse strand, counting down.
ACAACTTTCTTGTTGACTTAAACCACGGCAAAAATCGTAAAAAATTATACATCTAAGATTTTCTCGACTTAAATCCATCTTTAGGTAAACACGCAATTTTCAAGCCGTTGGCACAAAGAAAAAACAAATGACAGATGTAAAAATAAATTGTATCCTACGGCCAAAAAGTTCCATTTTTAAAAATAGGAATTATTTTTTTAACATCTTTAACGAAAGTGGCCAGTTCCAGAAACTTTCAGTATGGCAACGTACGCTGTAATGTTAGGTGACATGTTTGTTTGGATAAAAAAAAATCAAGAAAACAAAAATTAATGTTTCTTCCTGTCCCATACAATTGCACAACACAATAATGTAATGATACCAAACTTCGTTTTTCTTTCAGAAAAGATACTAAAAAGCAACGAAAGCTCCGATGAAGTATCAGAAGAGGAGGATAAGAGTCTCCCGCGACACATCTCTCGTTTGAGCGTTCAAGTTGAGCAGAAAGTGCGGCCGAAAAGCAACAGTCGCACTCGCAAACTCCCAAAAAAGCCGCTCGAAGAACTCGATCAAGATTCTCTAAGCGACAAAGTGGTGCAAAGCATCAAATATTTAAAAACACAAAAGTCAGAATGGGGAAAGGACATAATTTATTTACCCAAAGAGTATAACGCAATCGGCGCTCTGGCAATCGTCGAGAACGCTCATTTGTTTCGGAGTAAGACATTCTACAACCAACACGAGAGCATCGACGATGAGAATGTGGATTCGGTCACTCCACGCGTTTCACCCACCAAATCAGAAATTACCAACGAGAGCATAAGCAGTGGATACAAAGCAGATATAAATTCGGACGAGCATTCGTTTACCAATCAGATGTTTATCAAATCGTATGAGCAGATATATTTACGAGGCAAAAAATTAGGTGGAAGTGATCTTACGCTACGCGAGTGGAAAGATAGGAGTTTCAACAGCCGCATCGTGACTGATTGGATTCATTACAAAGATGCAATTTTAAAGCATAGGTCGAGGGATATGCAGGTATTAGGATGTTTGATCGTTGAGATTTTTTTGCATCAGCAGCTGAGGCCATTGCGATCGCGCATGCGTATCGGATTCGACGAACGGCTAAATTGCTGTCGGCTCATATTCCAGCACAATTCGCACACGTTTCCAAAATTTGCAATTTCAACCGTCCAACTATTACTAGATATGAAGTCATCTTGTATTACAATAAAAGGCCTGCCGATGCCAACGTCCTCTCAGCTGCTCCAGCCGTTACTTCACAATCATCTTATACCGTTCCCGCAGCAATTCCCGATTTTGTACTCGATGATTACAGCGCTGAGCGAATTTTCCCTCGCAATCGACGAATTGGAAATAATGTGCTCGTTCAACTGCGACGGCGTTCACTGCTCTCAATATGAAACCCTTGAAAAAACGCGTTTTAAAATGAGTCAAAGAATCGCCGACGGCAAAGTTTACAGCTTTTCGAATCATTTAGAATTATTCTTGAAACGAATCACAAATAACCGCGATGAATCATTCGTTTTATTTTTGCCGTACTTCATGGATCTCCTCGATAACAACGACACGGCGATACTCGCCGCTTGGTATCTTTTCGATCCCGTTTCACAAATCCTCGGCCCGAGCGAAACGGCTAAAAACCTACTAAGTTTAATATTGCGGTTATACGACGACGATAACTCAATGGATCGCAGCGATATCTACTGCAAATCTCCCGATGTGGAATCGCCGACAGCCGCAAACTGCTCCGTTTACGTCAACAGAAAATCGATCAAGCTCTACCACCACATATTCCTGCTGCAGCTTACCGTGCGATTCGGATTAAAGTGTTTCTTAGAGAATTTCGTGCAGCGCCTCGTCGAAGCCGTCGGCGGATATAAAGATTTAAACGTGAATGACTTCTCGATTCACTCGCATTCGAACGACGCTCCGGGACGGAGCAGTTCGTTGAAAAAACTGCGTTGTTCGCACGAGTCGCTAAAAGTCGCAAACGGACCGATCGACGCACTCTCGCCCGATACGTCGTGCGGTTCGGAAAATATAACCGCACCGAGCGTCGACGCGGTTGCTGTGTCCGGCGAGAGCGAGGTGTTTCACTTCGAAACAGAATCCATCAAAAACGACACTGCGGAAACTCCAGTTAAATACGACGAGTCTGATCATTCGGATAACGATCACACTGAGGTGACGTCTCCATCCGCGCCTGCTCCACAGACGTCTTTCACGAGCTACATCTGCGAACCGGACGATAAAATGAACCCGACCACTTCGAAAAGCTTTGATTTGAGTCACGTCTCATTCAAGATGGCAGACGCCGACAGGATCTCTTCGGACCAGTCGAGCACTTACCCATCAAACGAGTGTAAAATATCTGAAGTAAGCTCCGAAAGCTTGCTGTGGCTGTCTCACAGGCTCGGCCCGGTTTTGTCATCCATTTATTTAACGAGGAATTTATTGAAGATGCTGACGCTTTGTTATATCGGGCCAGAAAATTTGGTGGCTGTCCATGGCAGGCAGTCGACAGGAATTGAGTCGCTTTCGATAGCCAAGAGTCAGATCGTCGGAGACTTAAATGCTGCTAAAGTGATCGAGTGCCTTACATCTATAGCTGGTGAGTTTATTAATATACCATTTTATTAAACCGCAATTTCCGCATCTTAAACTTTATGGCTTCGAAAGGGAAGTGAATGGGTGGTAAGGTAAACGCTCACATGCGGTAAGACAGCTGTCTTAAACCTACCACAGCCGGTCGTTATTAGTCTGGAGTCCACCGCTCAGCCCCCCAGAAGTGTAACAATAGTATTATGATGGGTCCAACTCTGGTCGGTGAATTTCATGTCAGCTCTGTTTTGTACTTACTCAACGCAACAAATATACAACAAACATACAACAAAATCAATCAGTATCTAATGAAGTCATAAACTGTGCCATAATCCCATCCTATGTTAGACTTTTTTTAATGTTCAATTTTTTTTGTAGCTCTCTATGGCGAGCAGTTAATTCTGCTGCAATATTTACCACACATGGGAAAATTGATAGCATCCTGCCGAAGACGACTGTCAGTTCCGTTGGAAGGCGGTCTGATATCCTGTCTCCAACTCCTGAGATATCTCATCCCTTATATGTCAGATGTTAAGTTAATGGAACAATTGCAGGTAAGGTATTTACGATCAGACTCTCCTTTTGTTAATATGATTTTGACAGTTAGAGTGTATACATCTCATAATGGATTGGTAAAATTAAATTAGAAAAAAAAATCATAACTCCGAAACTATAAAAGATCGCTGTACATATGTGTGGTCGTTTCGAATAGTCCTTGAGGTTGTCTAATACCCTGCTTCTGCTTGACACTAATTTGGGACACCTGTATGACTCTAGGGGTGTTCTTCTACGTATCTACTGTTTGAAGCAATAAAGTTCCTACAACTTCTCCTGTACGAAAGTACCTGACTTCTAAATTGTAGTTTCTTATGTAATCCAGTGTGTATCCAGTGGAGTACACCAAGGGTCATTGCTGGGTCTAGTTTTGTTCACCTAGTACCTTACGGATCTTCGAGGTGCAATCACATCACAGAGCAGCTACTTTGCTGACGACACGATTTTTTTTGCCAATCTTATTCTGAGCAGTGAACGGCCTCAACAGTATCTTGACAAGATCAAAGCGTGAATTCATTAAACCAGAATTAATAAAGGCTATCTTAGAATAGGCTCAGGCCTAGTTAGACAACTTTGGGTCATAACTGTGTTTCCACAAGAATCAGTTTTTTGCTATCGTCTCAATATACATACATTATGACATGGTAACTGTACTTACTAATTTATGTAATACTATAAATCAATAAATAAAATAAATTAAGATACAGCATTATCAGGTGTACACTGCTTGACTATTTAAAATAATAATAATAAATAATATTAGTAATACTGCTGTTGATTTGATCGATGTTGATTTATATAATTAGTATTATTACTTATTATTTAACAATCAATATTTATATTTAGACGACTGTTTAAATGATTTGTTTCTGCCATTTGTAATTATCCCCGCGTTTGAGAAAACATGCTCTGATGTCACTGATGTAGCTGGTATGCATCCATATATCAGAAACAGGGAATATAATTTAGGGAACATTTTTTATATTGCTTCCAGATATGTACAGGGTTATTTATTCTCAGAAGCAACGGCCAAATATCAATTTATCAGTTTAAAATCATTGCTCCCAACCTTTCAGATTGAATAATGTACTTTTGATGAAAACATTCCCATCGTCATACTTGAATTTCAGGATATACTACTGAAAAACATCCTGCACCCGACCGTACGATTACTATCTTCGACACGTTCCACTTTTCCAAGCGGAAAAGTCGCCAGGTCGGCGCTAGCAAGAAAATTCGTAGACGCTATGTACGTGGTCGCCATTCGAATCGGCCCAGAGATGACGCGCCGGCATCTATGTGTGCCCGCCTTGCAAAGGTATTACAAATGATTAACCAATTATTGGATTAATATGTTAAACTGCTAACTCAATTTATTGGCCAAATTAAATTTTTGCTATAATTGTACAGAACCAACCAACTTGACGCATTTGTTAAAAATGTGTTGTACGACACCCTTTCCCGAATTTTGTTTTTTTTTGTGTTGTTATTTAAGGTTTATTGAGCCATGTATCACTACAACCATTTCTGGTCTATTATTATCGCCACCTACTATAGTTTCATGCAAATTTTCGCATCATTTATGAATCGCAGTAAGATTTTGACGTTGGATTGTTTTACCTCTTCAATTTTGAGGTAGTAGCTACTCAGGTGGGTGTTTCTTTTACACATCAGTGGGCCACATTCGCACACGGGTTGCAGGGGAGTTTCGTCTGCAGTTTGGCAGCATCTGCACACTACTGTCCCAGAGCTTGAGGTAGAACATATGTCTGTTCGGGCCACAGTGCCCTATGAGAGCAATGAGCGTTAATTTATGCATCAGCATGCATGCATTGTTCCTATTTGGTAGCCTCGTGGGCAGTCTTACGGTCGTAAGCTTTGATTAGCGCTTTAGAATGATTCAATCTTGCGGTGTTGTTCCAACGGTTAAAGGATTGTTCTAAACATTGGTTTTTGAGCATAAGGTTTGCCAGGCTTTACGTTTTTCTGCTTACTCCACCCTTTTAAATTATTAAAGCGAAAGCCGCTATCTCCTTCCAATGCGACCATTTTGTATGAGCTTTTTACAGAATCTCTGTAATGTACATTAGTACAATTATTATATCGGTTTTTGTTAATAAAAAAGGTTGTTTATTGAGGGGAATGTACTTTTATTTGATGCTCAATTTTTATATTTGTTTTACTATAGGAATAGATATGAGCTAATAGTGTATTTTTATATAGTATGTGTAGACATAGAAGTAAAAATTACATGATTAGTTTTTGTTTTTTTCTCTAATTAAAATTCTGGTAATTATTTGTAGTCTTGATTCAGAAATCTTAATATACCAGAACACATGCTAACTCAACATGAAATACAAAACAGTCAGAGAAGACCTGCTATTTGGTAATAAAATCAAATGTAACATTTTCTTGTGTTTGTTTACTAAAATGTAAGATATTTTTGTGGTATTTATTTAGTTGTAGCTGATGATGTGTTAACGTCCATGGCAAATAAAATCCGCAGTAATTATTAACTTAGTTATTTTAAATTCGTATGAAAAATACAAAGTGCTTGAAATGCGTGCTATCAAATATCAAATAGAAATATGCTCTCGTTTACTGATTGTGGTATTTTTATATCGCCGGCACTGCGGCCGACATTCCGATGACGACCGTCTCCCTCACACCGCTCGTCGTCTCGTTCTAGCCCGCCCGCTGCCGACGTATTAATTATGCAGTTCGTCAGCCGTTCCATTAGTACGCTCTGATATTCGGCGAGGATCGTTCGCGCCGCCCGTCTTCATGAAATGTTGTTTACAAAAAATCCACGATGTTTCCTTCGTCCTTTCATAGCCCACTGAAACTTCGCTGGTATCTTCGTCCAAGCCTTTTCGTGAGCTCCTCTTCCGTAGTCCTTACTTCCTGAAAATTGTCTGGAAAAGTTTGTTGCTGTCGCATTTCTCTGCATAGCGCTGTCTCTCTCCCTTTGTTGATTGACGTAGATACGGCGCGTTCGCTGTGTTGTTTCGCAGTCGTCCGTTGTCCTCTGGTAAGCGGTCACGTATCCGCTCTGCTTGCCTTTGTAGCGTCGCAACAATATCAATGCAAACCAACCGTATTATCATTCTTGATTATTTTAATTTATTATAACGTTTTATTTGCTTCCTCTAAAGTTTGGTTTTGGAGAGTTAGCAGCGTAACACATAATTACAACCCAATATTATAGTCGAATATCTCAAAATGGGGTGGATAGTAAAATTTGTGCATTTTTTCCACAGATTTTTCTTGGCATTCGATAAGGCTTCAGGAAAGATAGAGACTTGGAGTAAGTCCGAGCAAGAAACATCACACACTCCTATTAAGGTTAACATCACACACTGCTATTCTATTTGATCATTAATGTCACACTTTTCTTTACTCACTAATTGTTTTGACAGGCCGATGGTCCGTCTCTGGAATCGGGCGATGAGATTGACACGGCTTACTTAGAAATCTGCCGCGATGGCTCAACAGCTGAATGGAGAGTTGTCGATGGGACTGTCGTTGGGAAAGTTCCCGGTGATTCCAGCTGTTCACCACCACCTATGAATGACCAGAACGAACCAGAGATTAGTGTAAGTATATATTAGATATTATTTTATGAAAGAAGAAAATATTCCTACTGACTGTTGGAAGTCAACTTTGTAACGATCCTGAAAATGGTAAATGCCAAAAGTTTCAGCAAATACCCAACCATTCTCACGCCCTGAAACTCTATCTGTAAAAAATACCCTTCAAAATGTATAATAAAATAGAGGAATAAGTCAGTGATACTCAATTTGGGTGCCTGAACCAGCCACAGCATGGTTCAGGAACCCAATATTCCTGGCAAACCTAATGCTCAAAAACCAATGTTTCGAATAATCCTTTAACCACTGGAATGGCATGCCAGGCCTGAATCATTCTAACGCGCTAATCAAAGCTTACAACCGTAAGACTGCTCCCGAGACTTTAGCGCTAAATAGAAACAATTTACTCATGCTGGTGAGGGCACTCATTGTCGCCTGAACAGACACATGTTCAACATCAAGCTCCAGGACACTAGAGTGTGCAGATACTGCCAAACTGCAGACAAAGCTCCCCTGCGCCTCGTGTGCGAATATGGACCACTGTCGTGTAAAAGAAACACCCACCTGGGTGGCTACTACCTCCAAGCTGAAGAGGTAAAACAGTCCAGCGCCAAAAACTTCCTGTGATCCTTAAACTACGCGAATCTTAGCTCGGAACTATAGTAGGTGGCGATCGCAATAGACCAGAAACAGTCTCAGTGATACAAGGCTCAATAAACCTTGTAACAGCCCCACACTACAACATAAATAAAAAATACTCAATTTGGGTTTCACCACACGCAGGAACCAGAGAAGCGCTAGAGAAAGATGTAGAGATATTGGCTACACAGTTTACATGCATTTCATCGACTTTGGAAGTCTTTCTACAAAGTCAGACACAACAAGATGGTCGAAATTCATCGAGAAGTAGGAACAGATGACAAAGACTTGTGTAGTATTACTGATTTTTACCGGCACCAAAGAGCGCATATCATGATTTGCCAGAATATTCTGATTACAGTGCGGAGTCAGACAGAGTTGCATAATCTTACCTCTGCTCTGAGTTCAATCTTTACTCTGAATTGATATTTAAGAAAGCACTGCATAAATTGAAAAGGGTGGTAAGATAAACAAATGATATGCAAATGATAGAATGGTTATTGGCCAGCAGCATGGAAGAACTCCAGCTCGTCATTGACAATGTTACAAGAGGATGGGACGAATGAACACCTATAAAGAAGTGCCCGTAGACACACCTACTGTAAGGAATTTGACTGGAGAAGAATTATAACATTATTTATCATGGCTGCAATTTGAACGACATCTGAGATATGAGCAAGGAGATAAATACTGCATTTAAATTGAATTGAATTATCTGCATTGAAAAATCGAGAAGTGCATTCTTTGAGATGATAATGGTGTTTTGCAGAAGAAACACCAACCTACACCTCAATATCAGACTTCTAAGATACTGCGTTTTCTCCATATTAGTAAATATGATGGAAAGCTTGACACTTACAGACAGGCTGTTAAGAAAGTTTGAAGACTTTGAAATGTGGGTCTATCGGAGAATACTACGTGTAAGCTGGGTTGACAGAGTCAGGAATGAAGCCTTAAAGCGTTTCAGCAAGAATATAGAAATATCGAGGATAAAAATGATCGGCAAACTTAATTACTTCACTGACGTCAGAAACAAATGAGATTGACGTTTCGGCAATGTTGCAACTGCCGTTGTCTAGGGTAGACTAATCATCATCATTGTTCGATTCGTTGTTCTGCGGGTAGGCGGCAAACTGCTGCTGCTTCTTAGATTATATTGCTGGTGGGGCGGCGGGTTCGGAGCGAGCGAATTTTGAAAATCCGCCTTGCGCACAACACTCACTGTATCTTGTGTTACGTCCTTGCGTTCGGTGATGGGCATTGAGAAATGTCCTCAAAGGCCATTGCCGAATACAATGACGTAACACAAGATACAGTGGTGGATTTTCAAAATTCGCACATGCCGAACCCGCCGCCTTATCACCGTTATAATATACGCAGTAACAGCAGCAGTTTGCCGCCTACCCGCAGATACTTTAGTCTACCCTAGACATTCTACCATCGGCGATTGCAACATCGCCGAAACCTCAGGTGCCAAAATACTTCAAGCGGTAAATTCGTTAATTTTATCTATTAATGTTATGTATGTTTTAAAAAAAATGTTTTTATAGCTGAAGCTGAGCACATTATGCAGTTCAGTGAGGATCTTCTGGATTATCCGTGCGGTCTGCCTACACCCGCATCTATCGACATCGCCCGCATCGAGAATGAAGAAGAAGTCAGAATACACCCTCCAAGAGACAACTGGTAGACTATCCTCTCTTCGCTACAGCTAGTGTCTATAGTTCAAGAGATGACAGAGAGAAACGTCAAATAATGACAAAAATGCTCACCATATTTGTATTCTTGAATGTTTCAGAACTATAGGAATGCTAGCCTTACTGACTTACTTATCTTCTGTGACTCCAGTGTGCATAATGCTTGCATAGGATACAGGTGTAAAAGCACTGCCCATCCAGTCACAAAATTTTGGCTACATTTACATTTAAAATTATAGTTTCACAGTTCATGCGCTCGTCCATTCACGGTCTTATACTGTCATGACGGGCACCCGCGGGTTAAGTTCATAAGAGAAGATGTCGGGCGGCTGCGCTCGACACACTCGAGATATTTACTAGAAATGCCTGGTGGTCACGCACGCATACATTTATATCATTCCTTCTTGTTTGCACATTTTATTTCGACATATACAGCGAAGGAGGTTTACATCTTCGCTGGGTCACTGCCATGTCCTTTTAAAAGTAAAACGGTAGATGACATACAATTTCTTTTTTAAAAGAATCGATTGAATAAATTAGCACAATAATGATTTTTTAAACGGTCATTACGGTAAATCGATGCATTAAGAAACGATAGCTACAATCTGTTTTCCTGTGTTTTATATGAGACTAGAGAGTACACGGCATGCGTTGCAATGCCACCGTTAATTATCGAGTATTTGTTTATGATTGCTTCCTGAGCGGTGTTCCTTTGTGTCACGTTAGATATTTAATACTTGTTTATGACAGCTTCCAAGCGGCGTTCCTTTGTGGCACGTTAGGTATTGAGTTGGGCAGCTTAGCTTTGAGGTGCGTTAGGTATCGAGTTATATGGTCCGCCACATCATCCCTCATTTTTGAGACGAAAAGTCGCTCTGGTCAGGTACTGTGGTTGTGCGACGACACAACCGACATCAATGTTGCTATTTCTGTTGTGTCAGCAACATCCAGCGGTTTCACTTGTGTCAATTGCCTTTCTTGTTGAAAATTTCCATAGGAAAACCTAAATTACCATGGGAAATATTTCTCAATAACGAGCTATCTAATGCAAAAATAATTTTTTAAATCGGACTGATAGCTTAGGAACGCATAAGAGACAAACATTCTTTCCATGGATAATTCCCATGGGAAACCTAAATGTCCACGAGAAACCTTCCTCAATAAATGGGTTATCTAGCTAATGCAAAAAGAATTTCCAAATCGGACTGGTAGTTTAGGAACGAATAACGAACTTCCTGTGGAAAATTCCCGTGGGAAACATAAATCCCCATGGGAAACATTTATCAATAAACGGGCTATCTAATGCAAAAAGATTTTTTCAAATCGGACTGGTAGTTTAGGAACGCATAAGGAACAAACAAACTTCCTGTGGGAAACCTTCGTCAATAAACAGGGTATTTTAGGAATGCAAAAGTGACAAACAAACCTGTGAATAATTCCCATGTTAAATTTTTTCCAATAAACGGACAATCGCATGCAAAAAGAATTTTTCAAATCGGACTTGTAGTTTAGGAAAGCATAAGAAACAAACAAACAAAGAAACATTAATTTATATCTATATATAGATTAATTCAGGACCAGACTAAATAAACTATACTTGCGGAAAAATGAAGATTCACAGAACGATAGATGGTGAGTGTTTTTGTCATGAATTAACTTGACTTTTCCCAATGACTTTTCATAATTTATGTGATAAATTCCGATTCTCAATTTCTTCATAGAAATATTTTCCAAATCTCATTATTCGCTCTCTGTAGGAAATTGTTACTGTTAATAGCGAAATCGTAATTTCACATACTTAATCCTTTTAAAGATAGTTATTATGACAATAATTTGAGAATACAGTAATCCTTATCAACTGCTGTGTGTATGGGTGAATATTTCTAATAAGAGCAATTTGAGCAATCTGTTACAAGAAAAAATAATTATTTATGCCATAAAACCGTTGGTTAAAGATAATTCGCTTTTAAAGGTCATGGTCGCTAATATCAATGATTTGTGTGAGGAACATTCCACTACCATAGACAAATTGACTGTCTTAGGTGAATTACATTATAATAACCTGATAGCACATTAATGCTTTCGCGCGAATGGCGAGACAAGACGCGAGGCGAGACACAAGGCGAGAGTGTAAGTGATGCGCTCTTGCCTCGCCTCGCGCTTTGCCTCACCACTCGCAGCGCTCGCGTCGTAGGCAGTTTTTTGGCTACGACTCAAAGGACCTCAATATACGTAGTTGAATTTCTACGCGCTCTAGCAAAATGGTAGGTTTTGTTATTCGCATGTAATGTGTCTACTTTATAATTATTTAGATCATAGTATCCTTAAATATAACTCAGTCATCTGCTGTACAAGTGAAAACAAGTACATTTAAATGATTGAGCGTATTTGAAGAAAAAAATTAGGATATATTTATTACCGAAAATATACTATTTATCCTTATTTATTTCCCTCTAATTTTGTTCTAGGAATAGTAGGATACAATGCTATCCAAACCCCTAGAAATATTTCCCTATTTATATTTGCATATAAATTAATTCAAGGAACTATTTATTTACCAGAGATATTATGTTAGTTGGAATTGTACGCACCGGTAAATTACATAGCGAGGAGATCGCATCTATTGTTTAATGTATCGCACCATCGTACAAATATTATTGTAGACAGGCCAGTGGTAAGTGTTATAGGCCAATACGTTACCCGCTG
>JAOPUG010000037.1:19777021-19790927 GCA_027564375.1 Micropterix facetella | reverse complement strand
AAATTAATTCCGATTTTTGTTTGTAAAATACATTTTCTTCCCTGTGATTGTCATCTGGCTTTTTTTCACTTTGGAAAATTGCAAGTCTATAAAGTCCGGCCCACCAGAAGACATATTTTGTAAATAAAGAACTTACCATTATCCCTAAAACTACACGAGATGGAATTTTGCATGGCCACAAATCATTAGTTCAATTATTATGCGGCTGCCCGCATTCCGCATCGATTTCTATTTAATTATCCACTTGATAACAAAAGCCGAGGGCCACAGTTTTGGAAAAAAAAATTGCGGCTTTCACTTCCACGTTCTGAACCTGCCAACCACATCCGAGTGAGACACCGAGCTTCTTTCTCCTCGGTGGTGGCTATAAGACTGGCGTTTAGTGGAAGGTAGAGTTGAGTGATGACAAAGGAAAATTATAGGGATGGGTAACAATCATTGCTTCTCAATCGACGCCAATCAGTGGGGATGTGTAGGCAAAACTTTTTGTACAAACCTACAAAGACGTCCGTCCCAAGGAGGTGAGAAGTGAGTGATGCATTGTGTTAGCGAGTGTTGCCGCTGCTTAGGCCTGTTGCCGCTGCAAAGATCCCAAAAATTTAAACCACTTAGTCCAAACATATGTGTTTTGATTTATAATTCCTAAGTAGTAAAAATAATTGTAAACTGTAGCAAACTGTATATTTAATCATGTCAAAGTTTGTTGCCATCTTTCAGAGGCACAGCTGAGCCCGTTCACTGCCTGGCGATGTACTACGACGAGCTGATTACGGGAACAACAAACAACCGAATCGGCGTTCACACCGCGATAGACCAGGACGCCAGCTTCTCCAGCACGAAGCTCCGCAGCGATGTCTTCAAAGGAGCTCTCACCTCAATGGCAGTGCTGCCTCTCAATCGGCTATTATTACTGGGCGGAGATAGCGGTCACGTCAGTCTAATCTGTTGACAGGGTTTTTACACCCGAAAAATAACCCATTTGAATGTAGTATTATATAGCCGCTATCCCCATGATGATGCGTCGTGTTACCGTAACCAAAAATAATTATTAGACTCTAAGAACACTTTGCCAAATATGTGATTCAGTTTTATTTTCAAAAAAGTACATTTTTGTTGTAAGTTTTTATATTTTAAGATCGGTTTCTGTGATTTTTATACTGTTTATCACCACATTCCTTTTTATTCTATTTTATTCGTAATTGTGATAGTAACCCATAAGTATTCCATCATTCCTATTCTTATTGTATTTCTTTGCGCTATTAAATGATGGAATTTGAAATGTGATGAATCTCGTACCTTTTTATATAGTTAATTATACGTATTTAGAGATTGAATTATTGAAAGTCTATTGCAAATAAGTTTATAATGAACTGAAATAAAAGTATTTTGAAGTATGTTTATTTTATTCTTACATCAATGCTGAAACAGAATCGATTTGGTTTTCGGAAAAAGAACAAAAGTATCGGTAATAGATATTATGTATGAACGACTGCTTCCTGCGCTGGCTGTCAAGTCAGCAGTGTTGCCAAGTTAGACTATCTCTACTACTGACCAGCCTTAAAAACGGTCCCATTGGACACCCGATCCCGAGTGACATCCGGGCAAAAGGTGTACGCTAAGGACGCGTGAAACTCCGATAGAAGTATTTCATTTAATTCAACTCATGAATGTGGCAGTATTTAGGCCACCAATGAAAGAAGTGTGTACACAGTTGGAGGATTAATAAGTTAAATAATTATTTAAATGTTTTTTTTAATTTACCATATTTTTAAAATAGACTAAGAATTAAACTAATTTTTCCTAGCCCCATACAGAAAACAAAACCTTAGGGTGCGTGTAGATAATTAATTGATGCGTAAATAGTTCACAGTTTACACCTAAGTTACAAGCAATTCATCCTAAATTCAAGTAGGCACATATTTAGGAAACACTTGATATTGTTGATCCTTGGGTTTCTTGTATTCAAGAACACACACTTTCTTGAACTTGAACTAAGTAGCGGGTGGCGGAGTCGATAAACGCATTCTGATGCAGAAACTTGTGACTTTTTCAAAATCCGCATGCTGGATTTGAAGAGCTTTCATAAATGTAGAGCTTTCATAAAATCTATTGCATGCGCCCCACATTTTTCGTTTTCTGTATGGGGCTAGGAGAAATTAGTTTATACTTTTTAGTCCATTTTAAAAACGTGGTAAATTAAAAAAATGTTTTCATTTAATTATTTTCTACTTTTTAGTCTTATGTAACATTTTAAATATATGACTCATTCATGGTGCTGCAGGTCCTAGTTATCGCATTCTGTCCATCTCCTTCATCGCATCTTCATTGCACGGTGTCTCGCCACTTAGTTTTGAACATCGAGCTCCTCCATTCTTAATCCATCCAATGAATGATATGATATGAAAATGTGATACGTGCCTGTCTTTTAGCAAATAGTGCAGGTCCACTGTATATCCTTGCATTGTATGGACTGTGCGAGCCCAACACAGTATTAGTGCGATATGTGTTTGCTCATTTGGTTAATTGCTTTTTAATTCACTAGTTACCTCAAAAAGTCTTGAAATCATGCGCGAAAAATGTTAGTATGCACGATAACTCGAGTAAATTACGAATTAAAAAAATCTTTTGGCAATCTAATGACTAATGCACAGAGCCCAGTTAATTTTTGGGTATGTACGTCCTACGGTTTGTTTTTTATTGTAATAAATAAAATATTAATTGATGTGTCAGGTGAACTTACGCGCTGCGGCTGTGCGTGAGTATATGATTACATCATTCGCCATGCCCCAGGAGCCCGTGTGCGAGCGAGACACAGCGCTGCAATCGGCATCGCCCGAGATGCTTAAGGGCGACTAGTGTGACCCGAGCCCACGCCCTGTCAACTGGTATGAGCGCCTAATATCGACGCGGAGAAATGACTAGCCACGTGTTAGGTAGATAAAATTAGATGGAGATTTTTTGAAATCGGGCATAGTTTACTCGTTCGTGCATAGTAACAAAACCTCGCAGGATTGTAAGAAGACTTAGCCCCCTCAGTGGGGGGGGGGTTGAAGTAAATGTTTCAACTAGGTATAAAATATTATATAAATACTTAAAGTTTTAAACATAATATGAATAAAAGATTTATTTAATAATATGCATATCTTATGAGTAATGTAGGCGGAGGTATATCGATGAAAACGAGACAAAATGGCTTTATGAGTTTTGTATTATGCTTTTTTAAAAAAACATATTTTTCTAAAGTTTTCACATAAACTAAAGTGAAGATATTGGAAGATATTTTCATATTACTTCGGTCACTAAGTGGCCAAATCTTGAAATCCTGCTGTTTTATTACTATGCATGATAACTCGAGGTAACTAATTCCTCTTCATCGAGGTAGCTAATTCCTCTTCACAGGTCCACCGCACAGCGGGTTCTCCGGGTTGGTCCCTCTTCGAGGAGGCTCCTGATTAGAAGTTGCTCCATGATCTGGGCCGACCAAAACACAACGGCCATCATAGCCCAGACTATACACAACCATTATGATCCAGTGTACTTCAGCAGAGATCACAAAACATTCACCCAATGAATTCAGATAAAAATAAAAGGTAACCATTAAAACATGATTTCGGGCATATGTGGGCCACGGCCGGCTCAAATATAGCCAAATCGGGAAGCCCAATTTTCAACCACTTTATCGAGCAACTGAAGCCGTATATTGGCAATAACATAGCGAATGTTGACTTCCAAGTGATCCAACGTATGTGGTTTATCGGCGTAGACTAGTGACTTCACATATTTACAAAGAAAGTAATCCATAAGTGTGAGATCACACAATCGTGGAGGCCAGTTCACAAGCTCATTATGCAAAATTATGTGCTCATGGAATGTTTCCCGCAGTAAATTGATGGTATCGCGCGCTGTGTGGTATGTTGCAATACCCATATACACTATGCTTGCTCTACCTATTAGTCAGATCCTTTTCTAGGCCAAGTAAACCAGGATGTACCTGCAGCAGGACCTGCGGGACTCTGATCGATTTTGCTGCCACCTGCTGGAGAGGCTGTGCCACCCAGAGGCTGCATACCATATTTGGTGAATATCGGTCAACAGAAGTCTTCGGACATAAGGACAAACTCACAACATGTATCAGACTATATGGCTCGTTCTACGTAATACGACAAAAAGGCCCAAAAGCAAAAATCCCTAAATTTCTGACTTCTCGTCATTTTTGTCTAAACAGATGGATTGACCCCCGGGCGACAAGTACCTCATTTAAAGTGTCTCATCATGGCCAACAATTTTTCTTTTTGCCTTTTCCAAGCCGTTTTAAGCTCTAGAAATGAAATAAAACAGGTTTTATGGGGACAATTTGTATGGCAGGTAAGGGAGGTACCCCAACCGTAGGTCATACAGAACCCAAAATCAACTGGGCGCTGCACATTGGCCATAACTATCGATTGGCGAAAGAAATTTTTAAACCGGATGTAGGTAGCTTACTCGAGTTATTGTGCATAGTGACATCCAGACAAAGAGACACGTTGTCTTTGGTTTAGATGGACTTAGGACATGTGAAACATTGAGAAAAGTCTTTTTGGACGATTTAATTTCATCACATTTTTCGCGTGACTTCGGTACCACCTTTGGGTGGGCCAAAGTAAAAAACATCCGTTATATAAATTAGATAATAAATTACATAATATATATTCATTTTTTGTTTTTACAAAAGCAACATTTAATTGGGTGATTTTTGTGGGCGACATGACATGTCGGCAACAATGCTCAAAAGTAAGACAAATTTGTTATACATTACTTTTCTTATGACTTATCTTAAACCTATCACCATGGCCAATAAAATATTTCAAGGTACTGATGCATACCCACTAAAGTTGTTGGAATAAATCAATAATTTATTAGTGACATTTTTAACAATTTTAATACCTCCAAGCCTCCAGCCCAAGTGCAAAAAATTGAAAATAGTTTATCTACCAACGATTTTTAAAAGTACATTATAGACCGACGTACATAAATTTTAGGTATGCATTTAACGACTAGGTATTGAAAGTCGCGAAGCAACGATACAAAGAATTCCTCATAGAAATATGTAAGCAAATACAGAGAAGACGAGAAGAAGAGAAGAAATAACATGAAAACTTTAGAAAATTGTAAGTTACTGAGCCAGGAGAATGCAATATCTCAAATGAAACTTGACATAACAAATTTAGCTACATCTTTTAAGACCGTCTGCAATGATGACTCAATAGTGCAATATGGAATGCTTTGCCTTGTACAACCTGAAAATTCATACAACATACTGAAGAGGTCTGGGTTAAAGTTAACAATTTTAAAAATGCAGTCGGCGATAGAACTTACGGACATGTTGGCAAATTGGCATTAGGAATTTTGTCATTACCATTTTCTAACACAGTTGTGGAAAAGGCTTTCACACAAGTAGCTATTATTAAAGACAATCTTCGACACAAATTGGCAATCCACACTGCCACATCTATATTGAGATAATATGCATTGCCAGAAGGTTGTGGTAATTTTAAACCTAGATCAAAGATGTTAAATAGATTTACCACTGAAAAGATGTATGGAAATGTAGACGATGCGTATGAAGATGCAGATCCAGTAATGGAAGCTATTGCTGAAATAGCATAAAATTGTATTTTACCAATAAATACAAATGTTCCCTATTCCGGGGGTTTTTTTTCTTAAAAACCTGAATTTTGGGAGGATTCTTGGTAAGGTTTGAGGGGAACGCAAGGTGGTTAGGTTACATGGCATTATTAGACATGAGGTGCAAAATGGCTACTTTTGCTTACCACTCTTATAACAGCTGTATTCAGAGTCGACACTAAAGTGGCCCCTCATACTGAGTTTGCCCTAACTTGGCTGATTACTATTCAGAAACCATATTTAAGTCACCACTCAAGTAGGGTACTCGAGTTTACCCTTAAGGGCGAAATCTTCCATACATTTTTACAATACTTGAGTGCTGAGGAAGGGAAAATGGCCACATTCTTAAAGTTCCAAATTGTCAAATTCAAGTGTGGTCTCAAACTCGCTTTGTCGGGTGCAAAGTTGAGTATTCCGTTGACTTTTCCATGTTTTTGTGATCAATTCACATCCACAATTTCGTTAAAAATGTGGCTTATATAAAAATGTGACTAAATTTATAAGCTATAGGTATTGAAGACGATCCATACGATTACTGTCGTTAGGTACATGAGGGATTTCAGCAATCCGCTAAACTTTTAACTAGTAACTAGTCACGGACTACCGATTTCGCAGTTGGTGCTTGCACTGAGGTTTTATGCCATCGGCAATTACCCATACTATGCCAATCGTAGCTATTATTTCTACCCTTTGTTTCTTGCTCATCCCTACTCTTTTACAGATGATCGACGGAGACTTAGTCAATTTTATATATAATTAATGGTAGGATTGTGCGTATATCGCAATAATTGGAAAACTGCAGCCGCAATAAACCGAAGTCTTTCCCAGGGCTACCACATCTATCACGATTCAGATGTCAATTTCACATTTACATTTTCTATTTTCTTTCTCGTCTATTTAATCCCCGATTCCTGGCCCATCGTTAAATGTAGTATTGGAGACGAAAACAAAACGGCAGCCACTATCTCCTGTTATACAGGCAAACTCTATTTTATTTGCTGAAATATGCATTTAATAAAATAAAATACCGATATTAGAATGTGTCAATATGTATTAATAAATAAAACAATGTTTTAGAGCACAACATATATTTAATTATAGATCATTCAGCTGCCTCTCTAAAATCAATCTCCGCAGTTCACTTGAGCGAATGTCGTTATCGCCGATAATTTTATCGGCTTTACGGCGCTCCTTAGCGGCTTCTCGCTGCTCCTTTGCGGTCTCCCGCTTTGCAATTTCCGTTTCCAAACGCACTCTAAAAATAATTTTGTCTTGCTTCATAAGTTCAATGTCAGTGGTGTCCTGGACGTTATCGAGGACCTGGACGTCATCGACTGCATCATGCACAGGAGCAGTAGAAATGAAGCACCCTCCGCCCGTCGACATGACGTCCCTCTTCTCGTCTCTTAACTCCTTTTTCCTCCTCATCTTCTCATTCTCCCACAATTTTTTGAGTTGAGCTTGAGTTCTCTGTAACATGTTCAATGTATTTTAATGTAATTTGTTGTATACCCATTGGCTGGATCAACCACTCGTGCATAAGTAACAGTGGACACACAGAGATAAAGCAGTGACATTGAAAAGTGGGTTGCTTTCGCGACATCTGTAATTCTTCTGTATGTTTTCAAAAAGCTCAAAGTTTTTAAAGATCGACAGTTAAAAACACTAGAAAATCACAATTTTCACTAGTTAACCAACAACCACGCATGCGAAAAATGTGGTAGGTGCTTGAATCTACGTTTAGAATGTATGAGGTAAGTAAGATAATAAACTTACCTTTGAATTGCCAGGAATCATGTTGAAATCCTCTGTCAACCTGATCCATGCCGACTTTTTTTCCAATATGGCTTGTGAGCCGGTTTCTTTGCTGGATATAGCAGGATGTCTCTTCACAAGGCATGCCAACGCGGCTTTTTCGTTGGTGGTGAAGAAAACCCGCGTCGACATCTCGGCAGCGAACCAGCAAAACACGAAAAGGAAAGACTCGTCGCCCCGGTCGAACCAGCAAGAAATGAAACGTCAGTTAGTAAACGGTTGATGCAAGTTGTTTACTAACGTGTTTACTAACCATAGAGCACAATAGTTTTGTTCAAAGACAACGAAAAATTCTCTAGCCGTGTAATAGAAACATACCACATTCAAAGGGTACAAATGAATCCAATTCGTTGAGGGTCCCTAAAGTACATACTCTTAACACTCGAGTATTGACTCTCAATAGCAATCTTGTGTAGGTACTTGTCAGTTGTCACTATAGCATTACTTGTGTACTTGAGTGGCTCACTATAGCAATCAAGCGGTACTTAAGTCACAGCCGTCACTCTAAGCTTAGTCCATCTTCACACGAGGCGATTCCGATGCGACGCGACGGATGCTCGTGTATCTTGTAAATTTAGTAGTGAAAAGTCACAAATTAAATGACGATACTGCCAAGCGATGCGTATTCTCGTCTCGCGCGATATGCAAAGAAGGTCTGCGTTGCCCGTTTCGACTTGTATTTACTCAAGTAATTTAACGAGTTTACCCCTGTTATCGAACTTAATGATTAACTCTGTTCTGAAATTTGTATCAAGCGGAACTATGACCAAACACTCTTTTAACGTAAAGTTTGTCGGTAAAGTTGAAAAAAGGCCCAAATTTTACAACTACACTTCGTCTTAATATTCTAGAAAAGATGTTGTGGAGAAGGGTTGGATAGAAAATGCGAAGGTTAGAGGTAGACTGAAGATTTCGTCGACGCGACGGATACTCGAGTATCTGTACTCGCGTCGCCTGGGAATCGCCTCGTGTGAAGGCGGACTTTGAATACGGCTGTTACCAGAAATAGCGACTTTCATTCTTATATACCTGGCAATACTGCAGGTCAGGCTGTCAACGGATGCGGATTGTTTTAGGTTAGGTTTACTATTTACAAAACATTTATAACGATGGTTTAATTTCACAATACTTTAACAATCCGCGATGGAAAAGAACGGGGAGGTGTTTTCTCCCGGAAAAACAAAGGAAAAGCTGTCTCTTCGCAAGCGTTTATTCATCAGAAAGACGACAAGAGTTGGTTGCGTTATCGATCCGGATTCGTTGGAGAACGGGCAATCGTCTGCTCACAATTCAAATAGCCAGGGCAGCCGATCGAGCAGCGCGTCCCAGGAACCCGATTTCCGGGTGATTTCTAAGAGTTCGTCAGCTTTAGATTGTGAATCACTAGACCAAGACAGTAATTTAGCTAAATCGGGACGACCGCATAGTCTTATCGAAGGGCAAGGACAGCAGCTCACGTACCGACTCGGCCTCAACGAGCGTCTTTTGGACGGAAGCCTCTCGAATTATCAGCCGACGAATGCGGCCAAGAGACCGCTTTTTATCCCGGTAACAAAGCACTTGGGAAGCTTACAGGGTGGTACAAGCTCTCTACAGTCTTCACCGAGCTCTTCTCTCCACAAATCTTCAGTGCCGCAAAGCTCACTGGATAATTTATCGCAATCGCAGCCAGAGATCACCAATCAGAATGAATTTTCGTCGAATGGCAGCAGCGGGAGCTATTCGCTGGATCGAAAAAATCGGTGAGTTTTGTTCATTGTTTTAATAGGTATTTTTAAATCCATTGGTTCAATCATAAAAATGGTAATTACATTGTAACCCAAGTCATAATTGAATTCGATTTTGATATGATTAATTTATTTAGTTTATAGGGTTTTATATATAATAATAATATAGGGTTTTCCTATACGAGGTGTCATTTTTGAACTGTCAAACATAAAACTGTAATTACAATTGTCAACTATGCGATTTAAGAAAATGTATCGATATACGCTTCAACAACACAGAAAACTTGAGAAAATGGACTACAAAAATAGTGATTTTTTTTGTGGGTGCAATCTCTTTTTTCAACAAAACTATTGGCTGCCTAGATCATGCGGTCCGATATTGCTAGACTTTTAATTTTGGAGCAACGTTGAGAAAAAGTCATCTTCTTCATGTCCGCTACCGAATGTTGGCTATCATATGACAACTTTATTTGCCACCGCTCAAAACAATGATGCAGTAGATTTCTGAAACTAGTCCCGTGAATTACGAAACCAAGATGAAGCTCTTCTTTAAGCTATTTTGCTTTGAATTATTAGATGGATAGTGTTATATCTTTCGGGATTATGCATGATATGAGCGAAGTATTCGAGTTTGTGGGCCTTTATTGTATTCTATATTCTTCTTGCTCAAACGTCTCGATAACTTCATTGCTGACTGCCGACCGAGCTTATACGTAGTACCCTACCAATAAACCCACATTACGAATGCTTCAACCTTTCTTAACAGCGTGTCCTTGATTGCCCAGCTTGCCATCCCATATAATAATATTAAAAATTGCAGCATCTTAGAAGTCCAATCTTCAGGTTAGGTTGATATTTCTTCTCCAAAATACGTTTTATATCTTAATGAATATATTTCTGGATTTTTCAATGCCGATTTTATCTCCTAGCACATCATACCAGTTGTGATTCAAATTACACCCCAGGTAAATATTGTTTTCAGTATTTTTTAGTCGAATTCCATAATCTGTAACTAGGTTAGTGTATGTACTTGGTCTTTGTTGTTTTCAACTTCAACCCATAGTTGTCACATACTCTTGCAACATTGTCAACAAGGAGCTATAATTCTTTCACACTACTGGCAATGAGTACTGTATCCTCTGCATATCTTATATTGTTGATGTTTATGCCATTTACCTAGACCCCACTTTCGGATTACTGTAGTTCTATCTTAAAGATGAAGTCGAGAGCAAAGATTGAAAAGCAGAGCAAGCCTGTCTGGACTCTGCGCCGTATCTCTAACTATTCAGAAATATTCTGGCCAACCTTGATGTGCGATCTTTGGTGCCAATAGAGATTAGTAATGATGCTCGAGTCTTTGTCATTTATTCCCTCTTGTTGGAGGATTTCAACCATCTTGTTCTATCTGATTCTATCGAGACTTTCTCAAAGTCGATGAAACACATGTAAAGGCCAATACCTTTACATCTCCCTAACATAACCTGGATGCTAAATAGCGCTTCTCTGGATCTATTTGATTATAAATTCCAGAGGGTATGATTTGCAGGAAAAATTTCAGGGCGTGAGATATTACACTGACTGATAGTCCGGTGCTCGCATCTCTTGGTATCTACCTTTAACATTACAAAAGGTGAGTTGAGATGTAATTACAAGAGTTAACTTTAACCAGTAGAAAAAAATTCCGGTCAAATAAATTTTATTGTAGAGAAAAAAGAGGGATTATGTGCCATTATGATGAAATACCAATACTTTTATAGGTATTTCATCGACTCCTGTTGGATTTCTAATTTTCGCTAAATTTATAGCTTTTTCTGCTTCATATAAGGTTATAGTAGGTAATCAGCATTTCGAAGTTATATCTTTTGTTGTCATAGCTGTCTTACGAACTCCTTCCACCTTTCTCAATTTATCATGCTCATTTACAATGATGTTGCCCTGTCGGTCAAAAAGATTATTGGCTATATTGTTTCGTAGTCTGATTACATCTTGCAACCTCTTTGTACATGTTGAAATTGTCATGCTTTCTTTGTAACTTCTCTATTTTGAGCACTGACATACCACTGTTCTTTGGTAGCGCATACTTTTCTCTGATTTTCTACGCCTATGAAAAAGTGTAGACCAATGATTTATAAGAGGAACTTTGGCCTGGCCCCTGATTGATAACCCCTGGCTTATTCAAAATGGAATAAAACCTATTCCAACAAGTTTCTCTCATCGTCACAATTCCAAAAATACTCATATATGCTATGCTTGCTCTAACTATTAGTTAGATCCTCCTCCAGGCCAAGTAAATCAGGATGCACCTGCAGTAGCACCTGCGGGTCTCCGAACAACCCAATAGAAAGGTAGCAGAGTATCGAGTGAAAAAATTAATAATCTAAAATATTTCTGTTGTCCTCGGTCAACCCTACACATTTTCTCATATCTTTCTCTGTTCACATTCTACAGAGTTCGACTCCATGTCTAAGGTTCTCTTAAATTATTTGTTTAAATGTAACTATTTTCTCCACCCAGGATACAGAGGCAATCATCAAAAATATGCTCCGGAAGCGGAAGTATGGATAGTTTGGCTCGAAACTCATTGCTCGCCGGCCAAGTCCTTCGACTGATCCCCATCGAGCAAGCTCGAGAAAGGTAGTGCATGTAATTGAGCTCTCTGCGATTTGTAAACTTTAATATAATTATATTGCTTTCGGTGTAGTTGGCTAATCGGTAATGGCTATGTGTTAGAGCTGGGAATTTATACTTAGTAGGTAAGTTGATAAAATCCACTTCGACAATCTAGAAGGTATTATATATAGGAAGAATTTTATTATTTTTAACCACATGCTAAAATGACGCAGGTAGAACATATTATCTTATAGACTTGTATAAAACATATTTGCCTTTGAGATTTATATTTGATAGTTCTCACAGATCAAAAGTTAGTCGAAAACTGAAATTACATTGCCATTTTCCAAGATGGCAGCTCGAGCATAGTGTGAATTTATGGTGACTTTTCATCAGTGAGGCTCGATGAAAAAATGATCAATTATGGTGAGGGCGCTCACGGGGCATTGTGGCCTGAACAAAGACATGCTCAATCTCAAGCTCCGGGACACAAATGCGCAGGTCTGTCAAACTGCAGGCAAAACTCCAATGCACCTCGTATGCGAATGTGGCCCACTGATGCATAAAAGAAACACCCACCTGGGTGGCCACTGCCTCCAAGCTGAAGAGGTAAAACAATTCAGTGTCAAAAGCTTACTGCGATTCTTAAACGTCGCGAAGATTAGCACGGAACTATAGTAGGTGGCGATCACAATAGACCAGACATGTATATTAAAAAGAGAGACTCTTCATTTTTATAAACTGTCAAAATGAAAAAGTCTTGTGATACTAAAAAATAGTAAAAATCAATACAATTACACATTCTTTCATATTAAAATATACTTATATTGATTAGAGATAAATTAGAGAAATAAAGGTCTTGTAATCAATAGCAAGGTGAGAGATCCTCTCGGCCCATATGAGGGGTGATTGGAAAGTTTTAAGACTGGGCTTGCAATTTCAAAATGGCAGTACATACAGGCTTTTGCAATTGATCTCCTTCAAAGTCGTCCTCTTCTGACCTAATGACAGACTCCAACGGTGTTTTCACTTTTGGAAGCATTCCTAAAAATTTCTTTCTTAAGTGTCTTAAGACCGTCTCCATATTTTGAAATTACAAGCCCAGTCTTAAAACTTTCCTCCACACCTCGTACATTGTCAAAGAGAGAGATAAGGCATTGTTATTATCTGGTCTGTCTCTCTCTCTCTCAAGCAGTAGAAAAGCAAAAACATTGGAAATACGATATTCGTACTAATGCCTCTTTTCATTTGGAAGGTTCTGTATTACTTGTGATATTAATGCTGGGGCTACACTAACCGAAAACCCCGTTGGTTATCGCATTAGAGCGGGACGACGATAATCGTCATGCATGGACGAGACTGTCGCCGTCCCGCTCTAGCACGATAATCAGCAGCGTTTGCCGTTAATCTGGGGACAGCATATTCCAGCTTGATTGCTAAGGGTAGCGTAAAAGCTTATTCATTCGCGGGGAATGCATGCTAGCCTAGATGTTGTAATGTAAACATATTATTTAACAGAATGTTCTGCATTTGACTAATTTCTATTTAGAAATTTCCTTCATGGCCGCCTTGCTACTAATTCTTTGTTGGGTGCTGTAGAGTTGGAACATGTCTTCCCCGACAGAGAAGTCAAGATTTTCGTCGGAACTTGGAATATGAACGGACAACCGCCACCAAGGTAACCTTTTGAATCATTCATTTCTACTTACATATTGTTGATTCTACTTGTTGGCGATCATTTACAGAATCTCAGATGACCAGAAGACTCACATAACTGAATTCAAATCAATTTAAAATGAAAATGTACATTTATATTACAAGTATTTTAAAATTGCAGTTGACTGAAAAATTGACACAATCAAATCTAGCTGCTAAAATACGGGGTGATCGCGACTGCTCGACAAACTTAACTGAGAAAAAAATAATCTGAATATCGGAACGTTGAACATAAAAAATGCTTTCCTCAGTAACCAAGACCTAAATCCAAAAAAACTTAAAGTTGATTTTTAACTCAGTTTTTCATATGGAATAATCTCTTATATAAAAAAAATCTAATATCCGAAATGATATTTTAAAAAAAAAAACAAAAT
>JAOPUG010000037.1:19746023-19756548 GCA_027564375.1 Micropterix facetella | reverse complement strand
CACCATGGGATTTTAAAACTGGACCCAATGGTTATTTCCGCTATCCAATATCTGTTCGCAGATCGCCTGTGATAAGAGGGATAGGGTACACCACTAGGTTTCTTGAGAGAAATAATGTTTCATTAATGACTTCTTGAAGGTGAATAGCGACGGAGCGCTTCCGACGTGACAAGGTAGCTGGTTCCATAGTCGAGTTGCATGAAGAGTAAATGATTGCGACACGACTTACGTTTCGGAATAGAGAGTGTATCATCCTGACTAGATCGGAGAGGCACACCACGACTCGACAATGGGGTGAAGAGTTGTTTGAGGTAAGCAGGTGAAGTAAGATTATGGGGTACCGAGAAGAGATAAAGTACGCAAATGCCTACGTGTACGAATCCTCAGCCATTGAAGTTTATTACGGTATTCCGTAAAATTGTCAAAATTGCTTCGTCGTCATACCCTGGACAACGGCGGTTGCAACATCGCCGAACGTCAACAGCGGTTGCAACACACAACATTCACTGTATGTTGTGGTACGTCCTTGCGCTCGGCAATGGGCATTGATAACATTTTCAAAGGAGGGTTCCACTTAGTAAAGAGTATGAAACCGTCGTCCCGACGTTCGGGGTTCTTTTATTTTAATTCTTCCAGGATCATGCAGGAAATGTAAGATTATTCTTTAAATATCACCATGGGATTTTAAAACTGGACCCAATGGTTATTTCCGCTATCCAATATCTGTTCGCAGATCGCCTGTGATAAGATGTGCTATTGTAGGATTCGCAAACAGTTTAGTGTCCTCTGCAAATAAACTCACATAAATTATACAGCGCAAGGTTCATCACTGGTCTGCAGCCACTCAAAAGTATATTAACTTAGCTATGCAGCTTGCCTAGTATACCGATGTGTTCCAGATTAGTGAGAAGCCTTTTCAGCAGTACATTGTCAAATGCCTCTTCGAAGTTAAAGTATATCACATCGGTGGGGATGTGGTTATCCATAGCAATGATCCATGCGTTCTCACAGGGAAGGAGATTGGCGGTAACAGATTTCCCAGAGATGAAACCGTGCTGCTCTTCCGGAAGTAAATGGTGGTCTTTTGTGTACTTTCTAATAGAGTTCGCCACTATTATTTCCATTCATTTGCATAAAACACAAGTTACAATTATGGGATCGTAGTTAACCGGGTCCAGTTTATTTTCTTTGTTAAAATAGTAGTAATTGTAGCAGTTTTCCATCCCTGCGGTAAAGAGCCATGCTCAAGCGAATAGGTCATAATATCCGATAGGATGGGACTGAGTTCCTTGGAACACTTTTTTAGAATAATTGTCGGTATGTTATCGGATGAGGTGTCGTCGACAGTGTGCAGATAGTTATCAATATCATCGGCGTTGAAGTCAACGTAATCCAGTGTAGCTTCGGTCCTATCACCTTTGATTGGATGTTATATTCCAGCAAGTTCACGAACATTGGTTAGATTGAACTGCTGACCGAATGCATCAGCAATATCTTTACTGGAAGTCAGAAATTTACCATTACTCGGATCCATGACCATTTGGGGCACAGATGTCTTTGAGGTTGTACACTGTATTAACCTCATTTTATACATTATTTAAAGAAGCTCTTTCAAATGATGACGATATTTTATATTAAAATTGTCAGTTCTCTTTATCTGGATGATTGATATATTATCCTATTCGTTATGTGTCTATTTATTTGTGCATTACATTATTATTATCTTATGATGTTTTTACTTTTTACACCTTATCGATTAGGCGACTCTTTAAAATCTGGATTTTTTCTGAGGATTCAACTTATTTCCAGTGTTTTTAGTGTTATCATTCAACCTTGTTTTCATAATAGCTAATAAAAAAAATGTTTTTTTAACGATTATTGGAATTTGTTTCGTTTATAGTTCTGTAACTTGTGTATTGCTGCTGCAACTGCACCTTCAAATAAAAGTTATTATTATTATTAGATATTAAGAACAATTAAACTAAATGTCTAACATCCAAATCTCTTTTGGCCACTTGATAACTTACCTAGAAAAGATTACCCACACCTGAGTTCTGTAGTTTACGTTTTCATAATAACATCATTCTCTTTTTGTTATCTGTACCAGTCTAACACGAAATTATTCAAATCTAAATGTTGTACCTACTTAATTTTACCGGACATTCGATGACAAAGGCTTTTACTTTATTTTACTTTGGAATAGCTTTTGTGTAAAACGACATTTACAATTAATTATTATTCAACAGTACATATATAAGCATGGCGGCTGATAAGTAATAGATTTTGATCATGTATAATGCGAAAATGATACTGACCACTTTGTATTTTTTATTTTATTCGTGTTTTAAAAATAATGGATTTCTATAATTTACTTCGTTTGGTTTTGTATTGATAGTTCATTATTTCCATCATGTCTCAAAAAAAAAGTAAACTGATGTTAAATTTCTAAGATGATAATGATGAGATGATATTTTTAGGTGATCTAAAAAATTAAAGAAAGATGTACATATGCCATCACCGATCAGACAACGCATGTTAATTGTGTTCGACAATTCATACCCTTCTGATTTCATCGTAAAGTTTTGGTCAAAGCAGTTTAAACATGGCCGTTAGAGCATTGAAGGTCGGTCCCCTTAGTGTGTGACCCGTGTCGGCCATCACTGATTAAAAAACTGGCCAGTGAAGACATTAATTTTAGAAGACCGGTGAATTAAGCAGCGTGAGATTAGGAGGGTTATTAGCATTAGTAAGAAATGAGTAAACGAAATAATTCACAAATATTTGGCCATATCAAAAGTCACTGCTCGCCTGATCCCTAGAATGTTGACTTCGTTAGAAATGCAGCGAAGGAATTATTTTCAGCTGAATGAAATTCTAGCTGAATAAAACAAAGATGAATGCCGAATATTACGCTAAGTCGTTGGACCAGCGACGCTATTCTATGAAAGAAAAAAGAAGAGGCAAATTCGAAAGAGGAATTGTCTTTTTGCACTACTAAGCTCTTGTGAACACCGCTCGAATAATAAAGGTAGTTATGAGCAAAAATAAACTACACGATACCTGTCGACATTTAGCACCCTGCGATTATTTTCTACTCAGGCTTTTAAATAAAGATTTAAGGAAAAGAAAGTGTTTAACCACTGATGAGATGAAGAGCGAAATCTCGAAATTCTATGGCCTTTATGCTGATAACTTGCAAATGGTCCAAAATACAAAGGTTCATTATAAATCTGTTAAAGTCCAAGCTATTCTTGGCAGACAAAAACTACTATCATCGATAAATCCTTTGTCTCTGCGTCGCTTCAAATCCATTATAACGTCATCGAATAGTCTAGAGTTGTTAAAAATTTAGGTATACTCATTGACGAACGTTTTCTTGACAAGTATAAAACACTGAAAGCAGTAAACGTCTCTTTCACGGCATTCATAGCCTTCGATGATTACAGAAAATCCTACTAGTTGGAGTAAAATTATCTCTTTATACATACAGGACTACTGATATATTTATTGTTTAGATACAAATGAATCCATTCTGTATAAACTTGATCACCTACACAAACTTTGCCTCAGATATATTTTCGATTTAAGCAATTTTGACAATTTTACGGAATACTGTAATAAACTTCAATGGCTGAGGATTCGTACACGTAGGCATTTGCGTACTTTATCTCTTCTCTGTACCCAATAATCTTACTTCACCTGCTTACCTCAAACAACTCTTCGCCCCATTGTCGAGTGGTGGTGTGCCTCTCCGATCTAGTCAGAATGATACACTCTATATTCCAAAACATCAGTCGTCTCGCAAGCATTTACTCTTCATGCAACTCGACTATGGAACCAGCTACCTTCTCACGCCGGAAGCGCTCAGTCGCTATTTACCTTCAAAGAGTCATTTATGAAACATTATTTCTCTCAAGAAACCTAGTGGTTTACCCTATCCTTCCCTGTCCTGTATTTCTTTCTAGATATATTGCTTTTGCCTTCTTTCTTGTTTGTATTTTGCATTTATTGCTATCACACTTAGATTCTCAATGTCTTTCGCGATAGTTTATTGGAAGAAATTTTAGTGACAAGTTCGACAATTGTACGTATAGACCGCGTCAACAATCTCGGTCCCTCGCACACTGGCTCAAATCACATGTATTGCATTTATTAAACACCATTGCACCAATATATGATGTTAGGTGTCGTATACGGGCAAAATTCTTTCACATGGCAATTTTATTTTCTGTCTCGTACGGAGTTTTTGATGAGCTTGTATTATATATGTGAATATTTATTAACCGAATAATATATATTTATGAAAAAGTAATAACTGCGTTTCTCTTTCAGGTAACTATAAAGAAATATTTTTTAAAATAGCCATGCTGTCGTTTACAATTAAGTAGATATTTATCAGCCGCCCCTCATAAATACATTAGATTACTACTTATGCTTTTCTCTTTGTCGGTTAAGGAAAGGCTTTTGAGGAGAACATCTACTAATTTTATTATAAAACATGGTCGATATACTCTCTTCTAGAGTTTTCAGGAGTGTTTAAATATCTATGAATATTTATTTTATTTAAATAATTGAAAAAGCTGAAATATTTGACAAGCGCTTTATAAGCATATTGATTCCTATTATAACAACTATTCTTGTCGTGTATAATACTAATCGATTCTATTAATATAAAAAAAGACTTGTATATTAAATCAACTATTTACACTTTATACATCATTACGCTAATGGAATTTTGCCATTTTAATAATAATATTCATTATTTTTTTCCGTACTGGTTCAATTACTATAATACTTGATTTTAAGACCCAATTTTAAATTTCGAATACTATCGAGGTTTTACAATGTTTTATAATAACTTCAAAAATGACGTTTCAGCAGTGTTGCAATTAACTGGATGATGATCAAACTTCTTACTTAAACGTCTACGTTTCTTGTTATGAGTAGGTTTTGTTTCGTCACATAAAATACATTCTCAATGATTAAAATGGAAACGAATTTTCCTTCAATTGACAATCGATTTTCCAAACTGCATTACATATTATACAGAATCCAAGACGTTGTTTGGAAACAATAATCTTAATATGCTAAGAATAATATTACGTAACTGTACAAATGAAATATTCTACGGAAATATTTTTTTTCAAATGGAACTAACAAAACTTTGAGGTTGAATTACAATACTCAACTGGATGATAGAAATACTCATATGTCTACATCTGGTGCAGTCGACAACAGGGAATTTAAATGCCGAGAGGCCTTTGATATTAATGTCATCTCCTCTACATTAGTGCGTGAGAATGGCTCCACCAAGATTGCGTGTGATCTTGCCCGAACGTAGTTATCAAGCACGAAGAAACCAACTTGGGCCAGTATGAGCGGGCGGGCTATAGACTATTTCGTTTAGTATACAGTGAACGTGTAGTTAGTATCAAATGTATCTATCGTCTTAAACAAAGCTAGTTATACCCAAGACTAGATAGTATACATACTGCTTGGAGTAAAGGAACCTTAGAAACTTGTTTTATACTTTATCCAGCAAGATAATGTAAAACTCCTCATACGGATTCCAAATGGCTTGCCCATATCGAAAACTCATAGCATTCACTTGAGGTTGCGAATTACAAACCCGATTAGCCCAACGACGAGCTAGTAAGAGTAGTCATGTGACTACGGTATGTGAGCTGGCCGTTGAACTTAACTCCGAGATCAGTCATCTCCGTCACTCGACGAAGTTGCCTCTCCGAAAACGAGTAGTCATACATGAAGGAGACGGCCGTTCTGCTGAATGTCATCAGGGCGCATTTCGACACATTAAATCTCAAATTATGGGAGACACTCCAGCTATATACAGCATCTATATCACGCTGGAGAGTTTTACAAGCTTGCCAGCTACCGGTACTGAGAAACAGGTTTAAAGAGTTAACGAACAATAGACATGATGCCGTCGTAATAGTGTCGCTGATGCTGTCTAGAAAATAAAAGTGGACCCAAATTCGACCCTTGCGTAACACTGGACCTAGAGAAATATAAAGAAGATTGAAAATCGTTATATTGAGGGACTTGCTGACGATGTGAGAAGTACTCAACGATGAAAAGCAGCTTTATATTGAAGCTCTTATATTTGCTATGGCAAATTGTCAGTGTTACGTTATCTAAAACAATTAGTTTATTTTTTGTTAGCAGATTCTAATGTATTTAAATTTATTCTGACCGGTATAAATTCCATTTTCTCTGCGACTAATTTAATGTTGTCTGCATCACCAGTTTGCGACCTTTTAGTTTTAGAGCAGAGATTTTCAAATGGTTTTCCACGGAACTCAGGGATTTCGCATGAAAAAATCAAGAGTCAAATCCGAAAAGCCGTCGCTTAAACTTTACAGAGTTCACCAGATGTTGAATATAGCTTGACAATATATGACCCTTAAAACACCGTTAACTACTAAGTGCTATCGACCGCGGAACTCAGTGAAAAAATGAAGAGTTAAATCCGAAAACACGTCGCTTAAACTTTGTCGAGCATTGACCTGCTGTTGGATATGACCCTTAAAATACCGTTAACTTCCAATGGCTATTGACCGTGATTTAATCAGTAGGCGCCGCGTTTCAGCGGACCGCCCGCCAGCCGTTCATCTCCCGCCCCGCGAGGCGTCGGTCACAGCGGTCCTTAGTGACAGTGACGGTTCCCAACCCGCGGGACTCCTACCCTCCCCCAATATGCACCCCCGCGGGCGCCGCGTTTTGACGGACCGTCCGCCGGCCGGTCATCTCCCGGCCCGCGAAGCGTCGCCACACCAGAACCCATTAACCGCCTGGCCCTTCTAACACCAAACTTTCATATTTAGCATTTTAATTTTGTTCCATAAATTGTTTCTCTATTAATGCCAATATGTCAGTTCTGAAATCGGATAAATCGGTTTTATATTCCGAGAATTTATGTTCTAAAAGGGCAGATAAATCATGAACATTATTATCCCCAACGCTGGCAACGTCGTTTTCTCTAGCCCGATTCGCAGATCGATTCGGACTATTCGATCGTTTCGCCGACGTAGCTGCTCTTGTAACGGGAGGTAGTTTAGCATTCGATTCATGCGCAGTAATTTCAAGCGTGTTTTGATTAACAATGTGTCGTGCCGCCGTCGAAGACTTCGGTTATTTTTTATGTAGAATTTTCGCAACGCATCGTGGACAAGTTCACTTATTTTTTGTGCTTGAGTTTATCAATTTATTAAAGTTAGTTTGCGTCAAGTTGCTACAGAAATAGTGACAGCAGCCAAAGCATGTTTTGCAAATGATTCTTTCAGAAACCAGTGTTGTTGAAGTGCATTGTTTACATTCTGGATCTGCCACAGTCGAAGGTAGGACTAGTGTTTTTTTTTATAGTTTTTTATTGCCCAAATTATAGAGATATCCTGCCAAAAACGGCCCCTAGGGCAGACACCATACCAATCTTCGTCGCTTCCACTGCGATCCTGAGTATAGTATTCAACAAATCAGTTTTGAAATGATAGTTTCTCCAGTATACAAGCCAATGTCCACAAACGGTTTCTTGCCGAATTCGCGATTATGGCTACTTGTTTTCTTTTTCCTTTCATCCTTGTAATATCATTAAGATATCACCGCATATAAATCAAAAAAACTCAATCACAAATAATTAAATAAAAAGAGAAAAAAGGTATCCTTATGCACAAGTACAGACAGAGTTGCCATATAATGAATGTGTGTTAATATATTTGAAATTACATATTTGTGTGAGCCGAACGCTTATTTTAGCAATTGACTTCATCGTAACGAGGACTTATCATTAAAATCGCCAGACAGATGGGTCTATCGTGTTATTAAAAGAACTACCACTTTCTCTGCGTACACTATAGCTTATATTATGTAGGTGTAAAATAAAGGCAAGTATTTCATTTCGTATAATTTTATCACCAAAAATTAGTAACAGTCAAATCAATACTCATTGATTAGAAACATTTCAATTACGTCAATAAAATTAGCAATTATTTCTAATTATCTCATGGATATTTGTCACCATTAGTGTCTTGGTGTTAGAATCTTTTGTTCGAACGCTACGTAGTGGGTGAGTATGACGGTTACTGAAGTATATTATCATTACTCATGCTAAATATAAAATTGCCACATAGTTGAATATAAACTTTATTCTGTAGTTTGGGCACTGCGACACTGTGTTAACATTCTGAGTTCGGACGGCTAGACTGCGTTGTGGAACCGTGGAGTAGATGCCATGGAAAGGTTACCAGGACTCCGTACTCCAATTCGCTAAGAAAAATGTTCATTCATTTGTCTAAAAGAAAATCCAACCAAATTAACTGACATGGCGAATGTAACGTATTAGAACCTATGTTAAAAAGTCTTGCTTATAATGGTAAAACCACAAATTGCCATACATTCAATAGATCGACTAATTCAGATTAATTCCCGCGCCGTAGCATATACATTAAAAAGTAGTCAGTATAGCTTCTTTGATTTAAAAATAACAATAGTACGAGTCAATTTAAAAACTAAAAGGCACCATTGCTCACTTTTAATGGAAAAGTATATTTTTCAAATACTGTATTTTTTGCACACTGCATCAGTTATCTATATTTTCGTTTCCAAATTTTGCATTTTCATGACATGAAATCAAGATAAATCACGCTGTACTTGCTTACAACCAACAAACGAAAACTGTGACGTTTACGTGTTGAGGTTATTTCATATGTTAAAACTCAGTTTTCATAGATAAAATCCCGCGAAAATGTCTGAAATCAAGCCAAAACGAATATAAAAATTATTTTTGTTGCCAGTTGTCATTAAATCTATGCAGTTGACAGCCTAAACCAGTTTATTTACCAATGACATTAAAAAGCACGACTCTGAATAGCATAAGAGGAATTAGGATAATCACGGCTTGTTCCGTGGCTAGTAATTATAGATTTATCAACGACTTTAGTAAGCCACTCTGAATAAGACCGTTAGTCTCTTGAGAGA
Organism: Micropterix facetella; assembly: GCA_027564375.1. Lineage (NCBI taxonomy): Eukaryota > Metazoa > Arthropoda > Insecta > Lepidoptera > Micropterigidae > Micropterix > Micropterix facetella. The sequence continues at coordinate 19,747,554 of JAOPUG010000037.1, read as the reverse complement.
ATTTCCGGCGAGCAAGATTTGCACCCCTTTACGACCGAAAGTCGTAATGGAGAGCAAGTAGAGTACATCGGTGGGTGACTCATGCAAATTATAGTATATGACAGTAACTTGCACAAGTAGAGGCGTTGAATGTAAACATGCCCCAGTGAATATGCACTTCGTATATACGCACACCGATAAGAACTATTACTAAATTTAAACCACTGGAAACGCACACAAACTAACAGCGTGAGAACTGCCACTGGCAGAGACACCTTCGGAAAATACTATGCATCTCGGGAAAGTATGAAAAATGAAAGAGCCGTTCATGCTGACCGGTCGAATTTCAAACGATTACTGAAGTACATATGTTATGCTTAGATATAGAAATAAATATCCACTGAAAATGGTTATGAACTGGTAAACATACGATTTCTCACGAAAAATAATTTAATTGAAAGAAAACGGTTTCGTATCGCGTTGAGCCGAAAGTTTTTCTGATGTTTCAGCAAAGTTACATTTTCCATCTTCACGGGTTGCGACTGTCGCACCAGTAGTTAAGCTTCAGCCGCGTCAAAAGGCATACACAGTTTTTTTGGATTCGTGGCACTTTTTAATTCCTTGAAATCTCACAATCGATTTTTTTTCATGAATGATGCTTTCGATGAATTCCTTTCGTGATGGGAAACTGCCAGAGGAATTGAAACAGGCGACCATTACTCCAATATATAAGAAAGGAGATAAACTATCTGCATGCAACAACAGACTGGCAAGCGTCACCTCAAAGTGCGCGGCAAGAATAATAAAGAATTACGCCGTTTTATTAAAAGAAAAAAAAACATATTTTACCTGCGGGGGTGGAAATCCACTCAGCAATGTTGTATACTTAGTGGAATATTATGCGTTTTAATCAGTTGACCTGTTTACGCTATTGAACCTGTTTACAATTAGTAAGTATACCTACGGCCCGCAGGAAGAGAAGTTATCGTTTAGTGGTTTGATTTCATTCAAAAACATGTTTGCTAATAAGTCATTATATGTATATCACTTGAAAAGCGATTTCACTCACTGTTATTGTCCTTTGTGTGCCAAACTAGACTTTAACGTAATTAAAACAGCCAGCAAAATGGTGAAGATTATTCTGAATTCAGATAAAAATCTCTGATTGGTAAGTGACAACCCTAAGTCGACGTCTGGCAGCGGCGGCATTTTCAATAGATCAAAGGCGTTGTCGTCCTGGTAGTTATATTTACACTGTACTATCATACCTACTGTATGTAAAATACATAGCTATTATTTTGATTATAATAGTAGATACAAGTACCGTCATATGGATAAAGGTCGTAGTTATTTCAATATTGTAGGCCATAGACATGCCAATTTTATAGAAGATGAACAATCATTGACACATTTTTCATATTTGAAGAAACTATTTAGAGGCACAAAACATTTGCCAGAATGCAGTCAGTTAGTGAAATTTTCTCATCTCAATATTTTGGAACTATTATTACTGGATTACATAAAAATACGTAAAATCTAGTATGTAAGAAAA
>JAOPUG010000037.1:19672151-19686864 GCA_027564375.1 Micropterix facetella | reverse complement strand
TATTATACATACATACAAGAAAATAATCATATGGGCCGAAGTTTGACAAACCCTTGGGTTTTCCCCCTGCCCCAGTTGTATGGTTGCAAATTGATACCATATAAAACACAAAAAAATCGATCGCATCTATCATTCCTCGATACATTGTTTTACCGCAATGATTGTTTAAAATATTGTAACTTTTATTATTTATGTTAAGTTTAAAGTTATCGACTCATTTTTTAATTATGATTCACTATCATCGACCGATAGTAGGACGCCACTACTCACCTTCCTTGCGACCGTCCTCGTATTTACTACTACCGTCGTATTCTCAATCATAATCAATTACTTGCATACTCAACATACACCAGTACGTCCAGAGAGGTTATCCGATCCCAGGGATAGGTCTCCCATAGCTCTACCGGAATACAAATTAATTATTTCATTTCTTCCCAATTCTTCTTTTAAATGGGGACAAAATCATTTTATTTTACTATTTTAGCAATTCAGTCAATTTAAGGTTTCATCTTATCGACTCATTTTATTATTTACGATTTACCATTCTTTTATTATATACTGTTTACTCGATAGGTTTAAAGATTAGAGGAGTAATCGTAATTTTACGTCTGATATAAGCCTCTCGATGTTTTTTTTTAAAATTATTTATTGAGTATGACCAATTCGCTTAAATAGAAACTAAGCAAAAGTTTGTTTATGATAGTGCGAGGCGCAAAATGGGGCATAGCATGAAATTCATTCGTACTGTTTTTTTGCAGACGTGTCGTCCGACCTGCTTGGACATAACGGCCGACAATCAGAAGGTGTTATCCGACGTGTCGGAGAACTCTAACCCGTGGAATATCTTCTTGGAGCTTTTGCCGCCCGACTCGCCTTTGAGCGTCTTGCCCCCGTTCGACAAGGAGAATGATGTTCTGCTCTTTTTCAAATTCTACGAGCCGCGCGCCAAGAGGGTCCACTACTGCGGCCATCACTATCTGCCCATTTCGAGCCGCCTCACTGACTTGATTCCTATCTTGAATAGACGAGCTGGTGAGCATTTTACCTTTTACTTATGTACACGTATAAACCTTATCTGCCACTTTCACAAAGAAAGTGAGCATGACACTCTATATGGAGTTCCAATGCCTAGTGTACTAAATGGGAATTAAAAGGAAGTTTTATTCTGGGGATGATTTTATTGGGTCGGTTCATACTGACACCACCAAAATAAACGATATTTTCCTTTATGCCTTTATATGATGGAGGTGGTGGTATTTGTATATTTAAGAAGCCAAAACTAACAGTCGGATGAGTCAGTGTATGTCATCTGGCCTATCTTCAACAAACTCAATCCGAATATTACGTAAACAAAACCATTATGAATATTTAAATCAAAATTAAGGAAATATGTGATCATTGGTTTATTTTATTTTCGATTAAAGTTAGAGGTACTATTTAATTACTTAAAATATACGAAATATTATTTGTAACGTTCAGAATCCTTTCATTTTCAATGTCAAAAATGGTGATATGAAGAAAACTGACAAATTTAGTTCAAAAACTAGAAACTAACAACTTCTAATCATTGCAAGTACATAAAATTGGATTCGCCTCGCCGTAAGCTAATTTCTTGTATATATTTTCAGTGATCGAATAGTACCTATAACTTTAATTCCAAACACAAGGGACAAGTATAAAACTCAGTCGTTACGAACAGCCTTAAATGATTTTACATATTATATAACATCCTCTCGTATTCATCTGCAGTCATATAACGCTCCCTGGTTTCGTCAAGATAGAAAAAAAACAAAGCTATAAGAACTGTAAGTCTGTTAGATTAGATATTAATCTTTTCTGAATATAATGTGGCCATTTTCTTTTGTCCGTAGGTTTTCCGCCAGACACAAACTTGGTACTATATGAAGAAATAAAGCCTGATTTCATTGAGAAGATCGCCAACTTCAATGATCCTCTGGAAAAGGTGCCTTTTTTTTCCAAACGCAAGGCCGTCGTTAGGCAGGTGCGGCCAGGCAAAAGAGGCCTCCGCGAGCTCTAGAGCAAAATTGTCTATACTTTTATACTTTTTCACTCACCTAATCAATCATACTCGCTTATTTTGACTGATTTTGTTTCTCATCGGGGATTGAATGGCTCTTGTGGAGTTCGCTATGTTTCAACATTCACAATTTCTCATACTCAAAATGAGACTGGAGGAATTGCTTGTTGCGATTAAGCCAACTGATAGATTGCACATGCTCGCATTTACCATAAAGCAACCTCTATTTATTTAGTCTGTAACCTTGGTATTTGAAAATGGCAGCTCTCAAAATGTATTTATTCAGGACTGATATATCCAGCAATCATGAATATTGTTTTAGGTACAACTTTAGTCTGTTTTTAAATTGATTGACATAGCTTGCATTTATCACTTCCAATGGTAGTTTATATCCACCACTCTATTTTGCAGATAATTCTTAAGAGGATTAGATTTAAATGTTGCACGGTTGAGTTTTTTGCTGTGACCTCTGAATTTGTAAATATTCTTATCTAGCCCAGGTATATCGTAATCATTCGTGAGAATTTTGTATGTCTCAATCAGGTCCCCTCGTCTTCTTAGATTGAGAGTAGTCAGTCGAATTAATTGTAAGCATTCTTCATAATTTCTATTCTTCAGGCCCACTGGCATTTCGGTTGCCCTTTGCTGCAGCTTTTCCAGGACATCTGTGCATATTAGGGGTTCCAGAGCTGATAGCCATACTCAAGAATAGGTCTCACATATAAACATCTCGATTGACATGTTGGAAAGTCTTCCTTATCAGATAGAGAGTAGAGTTGTATCTTTTAGCGATTGCAGCGATGTGTTTTTCGCTTTTGAGGTCATCACTAATTGTTATTACTAGATCTTTTTGTTGCTTAACTGCTTCTAATTGGGCGTTTGCGAGAAAATATTGTGTTGAGGTTGCTTTTCCCGATATGAAGCACTACACATTTCTCGGTGTTTAAGGTACGAACCTAATCTTCCGTCCATGCTTTGATCTTGTTAAGATCCTGCTGATGCTGTCCACTGCTTAGGATTGGCGAAAAATTTTGTGACCTCAGCAAAGTAATCGCTCTATGACGTGATTGCACCTTGACGATCCCGTAAGGTACAAGGTGAACAAAACTGGACCCAGCATTGACTCTTGGGGTACTCTACTGAATGTAGCAATATGTTGCCTGCCGGAAACTGCAGTTTTAGACATTCTTCTGGTTCTGAGTGATATGGTATTTATTTAGTTTGTACTATCCAAGAGAACGGATAATACAAATAGGGACCAATTTCTGAGTTAGAGAGTAGAGTTATATCTGGACGGAGGGCTATACCAGGTCTCTCACTTTATATTAGCTGCACGAAACTGCCGCACGAGAGCAGACGGGCTGTGGAAACTGTTTACAACTGCATGGTAGAACAGGGGAAAGAGAGGGAAATGCCGTTAACTCACCGTTTATAGAAGAGTGAGGCACTTTATGTATTACAGTAAATATAATAAAAATCATTTAATATGATGTCACTTACTCAGCTACCATACCTATCATATCGACATCGACGGTGGAAAGGCATAAGGGCTTAAGCGGCATTCAAAGTATAATTACATCTGGTGATTGTCTGCACAGGCTGAGATGTTTATGCGCACTGTTCAGATTAAATTAAATTATATGTCGTTGAGATCTTTGAAAAAATTGCATATGATAACAGAATAAGTCTTCCATGGATGAAGGGACATATTGGAGTGAGGGGTAATTAGGAGACGGATAGACATCGTACGACAGGGATCGAGTAACTCTCAAATTGGGGCGGAGTCAATAATACCATTATTGGCAAAGGGATACTTAAGATTAGGTTAAAGAGAGGTGGAGGGGGAACAAATCTAAGACAAGCGCTATTAGGGAACCCGCTCTCAGTATAACTAGATATTGCTTGAGATTTTCAGGAACAACTATGAAACAATGGGACTGCTAATAGTGCACTCATATTTTTTTTTTCAAACCACGAGCAACTCGATGGATTCTTTTCACAGAACTCCCGATTGGCCACGATATGTTTATAGAGTGTGTATGCACTGCACTTTAGATTGAGTGGTTAAGAATTGGTTACACGTTTTGATATTTTTGCCTCGCGGACCATCAGTCTGTGGCATAATACAGTATAACACGTGTGAATTAATTGGAACAAGCAACACACTTGAACTTTTTTTGTTCCTTTGGCAATTATCTGAGATATTTTTTATTCTGGCAATGTTTTTTTAAACTGTCAGTTATTAGACCACATGTAAAGTATCAAATGGACGTATTATATATAGGTTATGTTCGTGTGGTTTCTGTTGGAAATCTATTGCTATTTCGTCAAGATCGTTTTATTTTGTTTAGACTACGTAATTTGAGTGACTTTTTAAACATGGATATCACTACAAGAAAGCGGGAACGGATAATCGCACTTACTGAACACTCTTCCATGACGTACCGGCAGATAGTGGAGAATGTTGGAGTTGGCATAGCATCCATCAGCAGGATTGTCAAGCAGAAACAAACAACGGGAGAGGTGGACGTCAAACAAGGGAAAACATGGTCGGAAGAGTAAAACTACCGTCAAAGATGATGATCTTCTGATATTCGTAAGAGCAAAATAGATCCACGTCTGAGTGCAGGACTTAAACAGGAAACTTCATCAGTCTAGAATCCGTGCCGTGCGACGGCGGCTTCTAAAATCTGGTAGAATGGCAAGGAAGCCAATTAAGAAGCAGTTTTTGATCACTGCCATGATGAAGAAGCGCGTAGCTTGGGCCAAGAAATACCAGCACTGGACAACTGAAGACTGGCGTAAAGTTCTCTTATTCGATTAAACGCATTTTGTTGTGGAGGGACAGCAAGTACAGTTCGTGCGGCGAGTAGCTAGCGATTCCATTTCTCCTGCTCACTTGGAACAGAGAGTAAAGCATGGGAGAAGATGTGTTGAGATTGCTTCTCCTATCATGGCACTGGATCACTCGTAACATTCACTGGGATGATGAAATCAGACCAATATATTGAAATTTTATCAAACCATATGATACGGGAGCTCCGCAAGGTCAATACCTCCAATGAGGGCATTTTTCAATATGATCTAGCCCCATGCCATTCATTGAAAAAAGTCAGTTTTTCGCACATAACAAAATTACTGTGTTGGAATGACCCGGCAACTCCTGATCTCAGCCTTATCGAAATCCTCTGGGCCATTAGCAAAAACGGCTCTTCAAGATGGATTGTACAACGAAATCAAAAACGATCTCTGCATATTTTGAGTCTGGTTTCATGATGATGAACTAAAAGAATACAAAACTATCCTATGCCTACAAGAGTGAAAGGTGTTTTCAATGCAAAATGAGGGCACTTTCATTATTAAAACCAACAATATAAGCTAATGTTTTTTTTTGTAGGTTTATATCCAAAAAAGCACTGTTAGATGAAAAATATCCTAATTAATTCACAGGGTACTATTCAAGCTATTATGTTGTGGATATTGAGTACCCTTCCGTGTTGTGGAATTCCTTTGTTATAAGGATTTGATCTATGATCACAGACAAACTTATATTATTAATAATAATAATCGAATTAGTGTGAAAAATCCGATTTTCTGAAAGCTGCCGTTTTGCCATTTGTAAGTGTAGCTGATGCATACTAAAATCCTTATTTAGTTTGTGTGTTTCTGTCGGAAGAAATATTCCACAAGAGCCATATTCATTCGCCATCAATTTTCAGGCATTTTCACATCAGATTCCTCAGTATTAACGGTTTTGGAATCCTGCTTTTAATAATTTGAGGACAGACGCATTCCGGTGGAATTTTAGATGAGCGTATTGAGCGAAATGCGTTACCCGACTCCTAAACTGAATTGATTTGTGGAAATACTAAAATTGCAGTTTTTTCGGATCAGTCCAGTGGTTCTTGTGATCACATTTAAGCGTCGATCATATTCATTTGCTATCATAACGGTGTAGTCATCACATATTTGATTGTTTTGTTTAATGCAACCTTAAATATTAGAAAGGAGGTTTCAAGGAATTCGAATATGCAAGAGGGAGCTGTCGTTAAGCGGTTGGTTTTAGATTGTTCGATGACAAGATGCATTTTTCAGTCAGGAGTTTGTCTATTATATTATTTATTCGCATGTTTTAATAATGAATCTGGATAATAAACAGTATTTAGCAATAAAGCCTACGTGCAAATTTTGCTATTTTAGCAGCCATGATTCCTTAATTGACATTGTTACCTCTATTTATTCGTGTGCTGCTCGTGCCTTTTAACATATAGGGCATCTGTTATCCGATACATTGTCCCAGTCCAGTTTGACACCTGTGTTCAAAAAGTATCGATACTTTGGTCAGCAAATATTTACAAAAAATAGTGCCATTTTTTTATTTTGTTGTGGGGCTGTTTCAAGGTTTACTGAGCCTTGTATCAATGTGACTATTTCTCATCTATTGTGTTCGCTGCCTACTATAGTTCCGTGCTAAGAATCGCTTCGTTTAAGAACCGCAGTAAGCTTTTGGCACTGGACTGTTTCACCTCTTCAGCTTGGAGGTAATAGCCACCCAGATGGGTGTTTCATTTACGCATCAGTGGGGGGGACACATTCACACACGAGGTGCATGGGAGTTTCCTCTGCAGTTTGGCAGAACCTGCACACTTCAGTGTCCCGGAGCTTGAGGTTAAACATGTGTCTGATGATGCCACAATGCCCTGTGTGCGCCCTCACCAGCATGTATAAATTGTTCCTATTTAGCGCTAAAGCCTCCTGGACAGTCTTACGATCGTAACATATGATTAGGCTTTAGAATGATACAAGCCTGGCGTGTTCCATTGGTGGAAGGATTGTTCTAAACATTGATATTTGAGCATTAGGCTTGCCAGGCTTTTTGGTAAGCTACAGCTTGGTTCAGAACCATGTAATGTTCCCTTTGCTCCCGCCTTAGCAAGTTCGTTGGTTTTTTTGTTGCCTTCAATCCCTGTATGATCTGGAACCCATCTTATAACGGCTAGTCCCCTTAGTAATACACACAATGCTCTAAAACGGTGTCCAACTGTACCATAGCACTACGCATAATGTCTTCCGCCTTCTCTTGAGTAGTATCGGTCTCTTTCATCGGCATCTTCGACTTGGCGAATAGCCAAAAATTGCAGGGACTCATGTCTAAGGAGTAGAGATCCTGAGTAACCGTTGGAATGCCAAGAATGCTTAACCCTACATGACCAAAGTCCACATTTGTTTAATGACATTGTCACTTCGGCTACCGGGATATGGTTCGCTGTCCACTGATGTGCGGTAATCTTTGAAGTAGTTCAGGACATCGTCCCTGAAAGCCTGTTTGATCTTGCGAATAGTCTCCACCTGGGTATCAACAAACTAGGTAAAATTTGATGCAATTCCAGACAGTCGTTCAATCCTCGATAATCCGACGGACGGTCACCTCACTTCCTCTCTCATCAGCCGATTGCCAGCGACTGAAACTTCTAGCAGGCATGAAAAAAACCACGCATGCGCAAGTCCATGCACCGAAGCATGTTTCCCTTGCTTCATTTGTTTATGAGAGAAAAAGAGGTTGGATACTTTTTGAACGAGTCATGTTCTGGATTTAACTATTCTTCTCGTAACATATCTGCATCTCGTCTGAGCGCTATATTGCCCTGATAAGGATTTTAAAACCAGAATCTTTATTCAGCTTTTTGATGAGCATACATCCTCCAGACTTCAGAATTTTCCAGATGAGGTTTATATGTCCCTTCTCTTGTTATATCCCGCATGTTATGAGATGTGGTTCTTCTTTTTCAGCCTAAAACTGCTGATATCTCTAAGCCTGTTTTCAGTTACAGTATGGTACCAATTAATGTGAACATATGTGATAATTTTCAATAATATATTTGTTGGCCATTTAAAACTTATATATGTACTAAAATTGGCATATTATTGATTATTTTAGTAAGGATGGTGTTCTAAATTAACTTCAATGACTCGTCGGAGGTTTTGAGCGTGGACTCCATGAGATTCTGGCAGTTTTAAGTGATTTAGGCGCCTGGAAATCTTACCTAAATTACTCCTAAATTACTGTATCACCTTTATTTCAGCCTATAGAAACCTGGACTCAAAAATATCCCATAATTTTCAATGGGATTTTAGTCCGGCGAGTTTCCTTGCCATTTGAGCCACGAGAGCAATTTATTTTGGAAGTAATTTTTCTTTACCCTAGACCCTAGACTATGACATGGGGCTAAATATTCCTGAATAATTGCTTTGCAGGTCTGTTTTTTCAAGTTTCAAAGACAATTTCGGTCAAAAAAAAACTTTGTACGTATATCTCACTTTGTAATATCATTGTATGAAGTCAGAAATGCAAATGAAATGATTACAAAATGTCATTGGAAATTAAAAAACTGATCCAAATGGTATAGCGATATTTCAGCAAGATTTAGACCTATGCCATAATCTAAGGTAACAACGAATTACTTCTAAAATAAATGGCTTTTGTGGATCGAATGGCCAGGATACTCACCGGACTTAAATCCCATTGACAATTTATGGGATATTTCTAAGTCCAGGCTAAAAAAAAAACATAGGCTTAAAATAAAGGTGATGAGACAGTAATTCAAATGAGATTTTCAGACTCATTTTTAACACTAAGAATCTCATGGATTCCATGCCAAAACCTCCAACAGGTCATTGAAGCTAATTAGGAGCATCATCCTTATAAAAATAATCTGTCATACTTATAAAAATAATCTGTCATCCTTATAAAAATAATTTGCCCATTTTAGTTTATGTATAAGTGTAATGGCAAATAAATACAATCTTTAAAATTATTATACTTATTCACATACATTCTCCCGCTACTATATGCTTCGTCTCCCTATTTCAACTATCGTCATTCTGCGATTCAGATGACTTGCCCATTGTCATTTCAGCTTAGTCGTGCAGTTCCCCTAAGGTACGGTGCTGTCTCGTAGCGATATCCCAAGCACAAATCTCTCCATTGCTTTTTGTGCAACTCATATTTTATTCATTCACCTACGAGGGGAATGTAGTTAGCGCGAATCTTTTGATTACTTCTCCTTTCTAGTATTTTTTTATCAATCTAAGCAACGAGGTTTTGCAGCTACTATTTATTCAAAGGCTATTAATGGTTTTGGTTTTGCTTTACGGATAGCCACACACTGTATGCCATACTGTTTGTAATATGCGCGCGGTAGCCCATATGGAGATCTCGTTAGCTGCAACAACCTGGCAAACTAGTGTGCAACCTCTCCTAAAACCGTCAATATCTTTCAAATAAACCTATATTTTTTGTTCCTTTTTTAAAAAAAAATTTTTTTAGGCCTTACACGCATTTAGATTGTTTATTTACTAGAACAGTCACATTAGCCGTTGTAATAATAGCAATAGAGAATGAAGACAATCGTTCTGTCAATCTGCACATATTGCATTATCTATTTTTGAAGAAAAATATTGGCCAGCGACAGTTGTGCAACTGTTTTTACTACCTTACCCTGACACGTTTACCATGTCTTAATATCTGTATTATCAAACGAGTAACGAAACAGTTGCACAGCTGAAAGTTTACATTGCGCATTGAGGTCTAATGCTAATTCTACACATGTCTATAACCAAGGTTAATCCCCTGTTTTGTTTCGTGCCAGCGCTATAATTCTAGTCTTTGTTTTGTTACTATAATGTTTTCTAACAGCTAATCATTTCGTTAGGGTGAAAATTTTCATAATTCTAGGTTGCATTAATCGAATATCAATAAGGGAGCCAAAAACAATTTTATTGATCGTGATTTCTCGCTTCGTTAAAAAAAATCACATATTGAGTGTGCAGTTTTGTGAAATGGTCATTTTCTAGGAATTGATGTTAAAGTCAAAATCTCCGACACTGCAAATTAGTCTGCAGTGCGTTTCTCTCTTTAGCCCATGAATAGTTCTGAGTGTGTGATTTTCTAAAACAATAACACGTCACTGAGAAGCATTTCCCCACAGCAAAATACCATAGCTCATCCTTTTATGGAAACACTTTCGGTGGCCTGTTCTGCAGTTAGAAATCAAACTGCACTGATTTTCAAGGTACTGATTCCACTTAAAGTTTTTATTAATGATCACCCTCAGAAAGTTGGTATTTTTACTAATTCAATATTTTCCAATCTTTCGTTAATGTCTATACCACTACTTACACTTTTTTTTTAAAAAATGATTTTGGCTTCCTCGTTGGTATGGTTTCTGTGCACTTTAACATTTTGTTTTGTGATTATTTTTTATCATGTCAAAGTGGTCTGGTTAATAATTGTTTTAATTATATGAATTTCCCTTCCTTTTGTAGGTTTTGGATGAACTTATGGACGGAGACATAATTGTATTTGAGCGGGACGATGTGAGGGATGAGGATCTCGAGCTGCCTACGTGTCTCGATTATTTTAAATATATATTTTACAAAGTGGAGGTACAAATTGTCGACAAGACCGTACCCAACGATCCCGGGTAAATAAATAAAATGTTATATAGAAATGTAAGAACGAGAAGCGACCGAGTCACGGTAAGATAGTAAATTAGGAGGATTGCTAGAATCGCATATGCGTTGATGAAAACTGACTGCTGTAAAATATCTTGAAGAAAACAATAATAACTTTCTAATTAACGAAAATTGCGGTTTTGCGCAATGGCAGAATTATCGCACGATTACAGAGTGCGATAAGTCTTTTATCGTTTATGAAATAAATGTTAAGTAACAAAGAATCAAAATGACAGTCAGATGAAGAAGAATGGGTAAGAATAAGATTAAGAGGACAGTTTTGTCACTTGCATTGCTGATAATGTTATTCTGATTAAATCGGAGCGGGAGATTGTGGCTTCCTAGATTTCATAAATGGCAATTTTATGGACTTAAATAACTACTATAAGAGCGAATCCATTGTCGCGGGTGTTACAATTAGACACTTAAAATGACTAGATAAATAATTAAAACATTTTAGGGAAATTATTTCATGAAGGAGTCCCGTTTTGCCTATTATTATTTAATACGGTCCGGCAATTTCGATTAAATAAAATCTTTGGCACCGAAGGATTCAATGTGCTGTCGCGGGTGTTACCGAATTTACCCACCTTTTACATATTGTTCGAGGAAAATACAAAATTCTGTTAATTGGTAATTATTTATTGGAATATTTGTATGTCTTTGAAAATTTAAGAAAGCAAACAATAAAATAAACCCAATTCTAAAACACGATTACGAATAAACATTAAAATATTCGATTCTCGAGGTGTCGCGGGTGTTACGGACAAAACGTTGCGGGCGTTATGAATCTAAATGAACTAAAAGTTTACTAATTCTTATATCGACTTATAAATAAGACCGAGACCCGGTAATTTTCAGTCGTTACATAATGTTTCCCTATTCGAAAACATCAATTGTAGAAGAAAATTAACATAAATCTCAGTTCCGTCTTTCTTCACTTTCAGTACTTCTAATTTCGCAATAATGTCATCAAATTTCACATCAGCTCGGTCATTTATATTTTCAATAAAGCGTTTGCCGTCTATTGTCTTCAGCGACATTATTCTCACAGCTCCTTCGTCAATCTCACATTGGCATACGCCGATAGCGATACTCCAACGTGACTTTTCTGCCACTTTTGCAGGATAGCTTTACGTGAAAGGATGAGTCAGGAAAAATGTCCGTCGATTGTAGAGCCGTCATCCTTCTAATGTAAGATGCGATGTTGTAGGGATATCTCTGTGAACGAGACTCGCCAAGTCGTTGTTTTCATTTTGAACGAAATTTCTATAAAAATAAGAGTAATCTAAGAATAAACGGTATAATAAAGCAGTTAGTAATTCTAAAATAAGCAGGTCAAAATCTGGACAAGAAACATTAACAAAAAAGTGGTAAAAAACTGTAACACCCGCAACATGCGAAATGCTACCGCGGGTGTTACAGTTTTGACAATTTCATAATTTCCGTTTCAATTACAAAAAAATACTTCTGATGGCATCATATTCACTTTCCCCCTGACTTTCTTCTTACTTTTACAAAGTATTATATCTCTTGATAGGATAGTTTTGCAACCAATGAACTTTAATGCTTTTTGCATCGCGAGTGTTACGTCGAACACGTAGGCTAACTCATGGTCACACAACGCTTATATTAAAGACAATTACATATGTTTTTTGGCATGAACGATAAATAGAGAGACACAACCGGCAGATAACATCAAAATGAAATGACACATCAGCTATCAAGTCAATGTTGCCAGGCGCCGGTTTTAGATTATTGCCATTTAAGTCGAATATTAATGTTTACGTGACAACCATATGGTGAAAATGAAGTTTTTAAGTCACAGACATTAATTTCAGACCTTAGTATTTATGGTTGCACTAACATTAAGATCCAATATTGCATTTTCAAATATAGGAGAGGAGTGTTATCCAAAATGGATTCGCCCATAAATAGCTACTATATATGTGAGGCGTACTGAAATTTTCTGGAACTGACCACTTCCAGGTCGGTTAATGCCTCTGCTGTGGAACTCTCATGAATAGGAATCAATTAATGCTACAAAGGCGTTTTTTAAATGCCTCTTCTGAGTTAATTATTCTGTCCTGTAGAAAAATATCCAAATTCTGAAAAAAAAATTTAATCTGTTGGACCAAGTTCTGCCTTGTAAAGTCTCCAGTCGCAACTCCTGCAACATTGCGACTGTTTGTTGGAAGTGTGTGGTTGTACATGTTTGGTTGTGTAGTAGTAGCCGTAATTTGCATTGGATCCATTTCCATTATCGTCCTGAATTCATCATTATTAACCTTACTCTTCGGTCCTTTACGGGGCTCATTGCCGAGGTCGAGGTCCATACACATTATTGATATCGCTGCTGTATCTGGTATGTTGCTGCCACAACAGAACTCATCTGAAAATAATTGAAGTTTTCAACTTTTCTCGATTGCACATACTATAATATCCAAGCATTAAGAAATGCCAGAAAGACAAATGAATAACTGATTTTGAAAATGGTGCAACGCTCACTTCACACTTCCTTTGGTTAGTTAGTGCAGAATACATCTTGCATAGCGGATTGACATCATGTTACGTGGAATACATCTTGAATAGCGGAATTAAATGGAAAAAGCTGAACTATTGGGTACAGTTTGAAAATCCCATTTTACTATTCTTAGAGCAATTTTCCTTCCCTCGCATGAACTGGGAGACATAGAAAGAAGAAACCTGAACTTTTAATAGACGACAACTTCAAACTACTACTTGGAACCACTTTAAAAATCTTTTTAACGACAATCGCCGAATGCAAAAATGCGATACAATATAGTGAGTGTGCATGGCGGAATTTCAAAACTCGGACGTGTCCCAAAGCACTTCAGTTTACACCGGACACCACATTCACGCTGTAAAAATTCAATTAATTTTTTTTTATATTGTGGGCAGATACCCTTTTTATTTGCAGTGGCGGTGTCTCGTTATGAAATCACCGGCGGCGATACTTAAAAAACATTACAAACTAATAATTATAAGCGTTTTATCAGATTCCAGAAACTTTCGGTATGATCTAAGTAAATGTTTACATTGCGTTTTTTTATTGTGTTCACTTTCTTTACAGTTTCACAATGGAGTTGTCGTTACAAATGCGTTACGATCAGATGGCGAGAGCCGTCGGTCAGAGGTTAAACGTAGATCCATATTTAATACAATTCTACAAATGTCAAAAGTAAACTATTCTTTTTAATTTTTTTACTCAAATTGTTTCATAAATGGTCAATTTTTAATTAATTTCGCTTGCTCTCACCGTTTGCAGTTACAAGGACGGCCCGGGACTAGCGGTGAAATGCTCTTACGAAGGCACGCTGCAAGATTTACTGCAGTCTTGTAAGCCGAAAAGCCCCAAGAAATTGTTCTATCAGTTATTAACAATTAAGGTTAACGAATTAGACAACAAAAAGCAATTTAAATGTATATGGGTCAGTATTATTTCATTTTGTTATATAAGAATTCCGGTGATTATTTAATTAAACCTTTGTATAGATTTCTATTATTTATACTAGGTGCTATTGATAGTCTTAGGTGAAACACTCATGATGTCGCTTTCCTGATAAAATAAAAGTGATCCACGATGGCATCTTTGTTATGGATATTTAGATGTTGTGTATATTTAGATGTTTAATGTTGTTGATTTCTGCACCTCGTTTCTCCAAAGCAGAGGTACCCAAACTTTGATGGCCCGTAGACCACTTGCCGATATTTTTTGGTTTCTGTAGACCCCCGCCTGTCTAATATTGAATTTTTAAAACTTGTTAACTTTAAATGTGTTTTTGACAGCTAACTGACACAATGATGCTCAATTTGCTAGCATACAAATGATGATGCTACAATTTTTATTCATACCTTTATTGAAGGGGGGTTAAGTTTTGTGCGGCACATGTTCATTTCTAAGCGGCCACGACCTTGAAGTACAACTCATTTGAGAAATTCACACTAAACTGCACAAGTAGAACTATCTCGTTTGCTCATTATGTGAGCGAAGGCTCACATAATCATGCGGGTTGGCCTCCTCAATCGACTAGCGATAATGATGCCATTTGAATTGAATGGTAATTTCCTTCCATTATGATTGTGATGAGATCTTTAAAATACTATCTGTACACACAATTTTAGGTGTAATAAAACATT
>JAOPUG010000037.1:19660386-19672051 GCA_027564375.1 Micropterix facetella | reverse complement strand
TGCCATTTGAATTGAATGGTAATTTCCTTCCATTATGATTGTGATGAGCGCATTCGTTTATTGCGATTTATATAAGATTATATATCTTTAAAATACTATCTGTACACACAATTTTAGGTGTAATAAAACATTTACAAAATGGCTAAAAGTTGATCATAACCTGCCTAGATACGGCTCACGTGGATCCCCATCTTGTGCACCACCATTTTTTTTCTTGCTGACATGGACCCCCTGCAAGTCGAAATTGACTCCTGGGGGTCCATATAGACCATTTTGGAAATTACTGCTCTAAAGTAACAAGTAAAAATTTGCAACTTCAGTAGTACAGGTATTTTTCGAATTTTTTTACACTTGTGGAAAAATCACCATTATCAAAAAATATTTTCAAGTGGTAATAGTGTGCATTTGAAAATGTAGCAATTGACAATCGATTGATAAGAATTGGAAGGAAAATATTGCAATTGATTTGGGCGAAAAATGTAGGGAAAACGAAAATTAGACAGAACGGAGAGCAAGTTATTGGAGTAATATTACGATCTATCCTCTCATGGTTTTTAACAGAATTGTTGTGAAATTAATAAAATGGAGCGTGCACGTTAATACAGATGAAAGTTCGAAGATTTCGATAAATATCATGTCTCAAAGACGTTATTCCATTTTAATCATTGTCACCCGAAATCCTAAGATACTCCTACAAGCTTACAAAATCGTTCAACGTCTCGGTTGGCGGCTGGCCGTTTTTGAAATTGGACCGAAGCAGAAAGCATCCAACCCACACAAAATCGAGTGTCTCCTGTTCTTTCAACCTTTGAGTTTTTGCGGCCTTAGCTATGCCGCAGAATAGTTCTGGACCTATGGGATCTTAACCTTACACCTTTCTAGGGAGATGCAGTTTGTATTTTTTAATGGAGTGTTAGTCTCTATGCAATATACATTTAATATATAATCAATAGTCCTGGAACTCTTCAATAGCACCTCATACATTTACATTTACCATAAATTATAAACATATTTGGAATTTTTTTTTTGGTTATTCAAAATGTTTTGTTTTATATGCAAATATTTATATGAACATTACGGTTTCTAGGTAACCCCGAATTATAAAGAGGATAGGGAACTGATATTATATCCAAATAAAAATGGACACGTAGAAAATATTTTAGAGGAAGCCGCCAAAGTCGTGGAGATGAGCCCCGAAGGCACGAGGAAGTTACGCATTGTGGAGGTGTCTTGCCACAAGGTTAGTATTATATAAACGGTCGCTGCGATTCCTCAGGTCAGGGATAGGCAATCTACAGTTCGGGGGCCGCCGTCACTTCTCCGTGGTCACTATAGTGTCCACGATATAAAACATTGTTGTAGCTCTCTAAAATATTGTTGTCCTACTCCAATATGTGAAAAATATGCCTATAAAATATTTTATATATTTGACATCCTTTTCTCGGATACATTATCATGTATTTTTCATAGATGGCGCTAGGATTGTGACTTTTTAGCGTTCAACAAACTCATTTCAAAATCGGGCATTTGTCACGTTGAAAGTTTCTCTCTTAAGTCTCAATAAATTAAGAAGTGTATTGTTTATTTAAATGGTAAATGAGACGTCGACATTTTCATTGGTATTGCATACACGCATGTCGTGATATTTGCAAGTAGTTTTCTACTAATACATATGTATTCTTTTATATTTCTTCAAATCAAACTGGGCTGGGAGCATTTTTGCAAGCAAGCACTGTTGTTTTTAGAAGCTTGTGGTAACATTCATGTTTATAATCTACTAATTATTTTTTTTATGCAGAAATGTTAAGAAATGGATTAAATTTCTTGTAAAGTACTTATTTTTGGTCTAGATTCAGTAGCAACAATTCACAGAACAATTAAAGCTCTCTCTTTCAAATGCTGCACGTCAATTGCAGGCGAGTGAAAAGTGGCCGGTTGAAATCAAAGCCTTGTATTTACTTATTTTAGACAAAATATGACTTTTTGCTTGTATATTATAACATATTGTACACATGAGATAAATTTTATAGCACAATACTACCATATCTGTATTAAATCAATTTAAACGCTCACTTAATGAAACATTCTACAATTCTATGACTGCGCCCTAATAAAAATTGAAATGGCAGTACATAGGGCAGAAAAAATATGAATACGTAGCCTGATAAATAGTGAACAAAATAAATACAAGATCGAAAGTGTCTGATAACTATTTAAACACTTCTATATTATTTTCGTAGCATACGCAACGTGGAGACGGCGACCGTCCGGAGACGCGGTGTATCAACGGTTCAGTGCGCCACGCGCACGGTAAAGCTAGCGGCTAGAGGGCGGCAAATCGGCTCTCTGCACCCCATTTTAAAAATGTAGATTCGGGGCTGTAAACGACTGGGTATGCTGTAATAATTTACATTTTGGAAATGCATTTTAGAAAGTCAATAAGTTGATTAATCCTCTAAAGAGATTGGAAACCCTTCAAAATTTCAGCAAAATTCAGCAAAAAATAACTGAAAAAAGAGCAGCTGAGCATTTTTTTTCGCTGAATTTTAGTAAAATACTGGTAAACTTCAAAATGTTGCTAATTTGTTTAGAGTGTTCTTCGAGTCTTTGACTCCGAGATTAACAAAAGATATTTCATTTTATATCTCTTTAGCGATTATAAACCTCACAGTGAAAGACTTTGTGCAGTTTGAAAGAATTTTATCCATGGATGTCTCGCTGCATGCCTGCTTAGAACATATGTCTTTATAAATGTTGATTTACATATCGTACCTGGGTTTTGGCCATCCATCCATATATAATTTATAGCAGAATCAATTAAAATTTACACTCTCACAGGAAGTACTTACTTGCCTGTCACTGGGCCTTAATACTAGAAGTCGAGTGTGCCTTTGTGTACAGAAGTTTTATCAAAGCAACTATTGTACCACTTAAATGGGGTAAATTTCATCAACATCATCATCAACCGGGAGAAGTGAAGAAGTCTTTGATGGTTGCGTTTTAGATTTGTGGCACTATAATAACAACTTTGGTTTTTAGACCATTACTCGGGCGAACCCGTCACCTCAAGGCGTTTCAACGAACTTTATCGCTATATCGCTTCGAGATGAGCGTAAGGAATTTGGGCATTATATATCCACTATCCAACTACGCCACTGTCCGTTAGAAACCAACTCCAAATGGCGAGAAATCGGGCAGTAAGATGCCCGGCGGGCCAGCCTCACTTCATAACTCCCAGAATTGTTCAGATTTCTCCGACTTCGAGTCTGCTCGTGGGTTCGAAGTCGCTTGCGCGGTCTTCTACCATAATTAAGCGGCAATTCCTCACTGGGATTATGGCGGATCCCAGGCACCCTATGCTCGGCTTGCCACTTGAGATCGGGTGGCCAACGTGTTGTTTCTAAGGGTAGATAGCTTAAGGTACCTAACTACTCCCGCTTCCTTAGATCACATTGTGCTTCCAAACTCCCCCGGCTATTTGTCAGTTGAGCAAAACCGGTTAACCAACCAATACATCAACCGTCCAGGATCACCCAAGAGGTCCGACCGCAACGTAGGTTTCACCGGATTAGTCCCTCTTCAGGGAGGCTGCCGGATGGGAGTTGAGCCGTGAGTCTGGCCGACCGAGTGTAGCGAGATGGTCATATGGCCCGAGCTGCACATACTTGATTAGGCCCCATTACTCACTCTAATAACAGCATTTTTCTTGCTGTTTTCTCTTCACTACATTTTCACTTTCTCTGTCAAGTGACCACGGAAGCTGTCAATCACCAACATGGTTGGTCGACATAACAGAGCATGAGTATGACGAAACCACACTGTTTTAACCAGTCCATGTACAAGTCTTCATTCGTCCACTCCTTTTCCTGCAATTTCACTTGCATCCCTGGGAGCTGCTTTTTCTTTGGCATTGTTTTTCGCTTAAACATTACGAAAGGCAGATGCAATGTTTTGCTTGGCAGCACATACTACAGCATGGCAACTGGACACTTGCGTTAAAGATATTGAAAAAAAGTATTACCTACCTATTTTTGAACATAGAACTCTTTGGCTATAGAATACATTTTATTTTTTATCTGTGATTTGGTTTTTCTTTATGGCACCATCTTGCAAATTGTATATTTACCTAACGATGGATTTAAGTCGACAAAATTTTACCATTTTCGCTGTGGTTTAAGTCAACAATAAAGTTGCTAAAGACCTCAATTAGCCTTTGATGATGAAGCACCGTCTCGTAGCTCTGTGTATTTTTGGTAGGCATAATGAACTTAAACATGGATGTATTCATCTCCAGACGATTCACGCAAAGGCCGGCCGGTGACAGTGGTACCAGAAATTAACATTGATGCTCTACGACAACTTACTCAATTGGATAAAAAAAAAACATGCTAGCAAAATCATACAACATTGGAGAGTGGCATGAGCCAAGTGCATTGCCCAGTGTCGCTGTCACAGCGGAGTGTAGGCTTCTTGGTGGCTGGGAATGTAAACAGCCAACGCCTCTGGGATCCTACCCTTCTGGTTTCCTAACGACAGGTGTGACACGCGACGTGTTTTTCGTAATTATCGGTATTCGAAGAAAAATAAAAATTCTTTTGCGCACAAATTCCAAGCGAGAAGAGATTGCCACCACTGCTCGGCTCTTCAGTTGAAATCGAACTCGCAGACAAGGGTGGCGACCCTTCGTCCCGCAACCGCGGCGTCTGCCTTTTTGCATATCTGGCGCCTGCTCCAGGCATCTCTCGTCGTCTCTCTCGGCCTCAGAGGCACCTGCTACAGGCGTCTCTTTCGGTTACAACTGCTTCAGCTGTCGCACTCCTCGCATCTCTGCCCCCTCATACCATCCTGTTCATCTCTCTCATCTCGCAAGGATTATCGTTTATTTTGATGTAATTACAGGTCTAGGCGTTCGATTAATTCGCCAGAGAAGAACGCCCAAGAAACTCTTGCGATTTTATAATGTTTTAAATATTTAAAACTATAAATATACAAGCTAAGTTACAATTAAAATGTTTGATTTTTAAGTACACATTTCTATCTTTACATTTAAATTTATTGTCTACGTCATCGACGGCGACACCTCGCATGATTTTAAGACTTGATCCCCCTTATGGTGGGCCAAGCAACATGCAGGAGGAAAACCCAAGGGGTTATCACATTCGGCTAATATCTAAAAACGAGTATGAAATCCTGATACTTAAAGTCACTCATATGCGTCGATAAGCGTAGGGCTCATGTCAGCGCGTCAAGCGGGCCATATCCATCTCGACCGACACCGCTAGCCGCGTCTCGCTTGCTCGCTGGCGGGACGCGCAACCCTATGGTATATAATGAGTCTCATTAACGAGTATGATTTCCTGATACTTATAGCGCGCACGTAATGACACGCCTCTTAATTGTATTTTATTTATTATAATAAAAAATGAACCGTAAGTCGTATTGACCTTAAAATTAACTGGGCTCTGCTCATTAGCCGTAACTATCGATCGGTAAAAGGTTTTTATTTTAAATCGAAAGTAGTTTACTCAAGTTATCGTGCACAGTAACAAAAAATCACAGGATTTCAAGACTTGTCCACTTGGGTGGCCGAAGTAAAATATAACTATCAAGATTGTTGTCATTGCTGTAATATTATATTCGATATTACCTGCATACAAATAATCAACATACACTAATACGATTGAATAGTATGGAAGAATAATAGATTAAAATAGAAATGAGAAGCCTATGTCTATCCGCCTAAATAGGCGACTCTTATAAACGTAAATAATACGTCTTGCATCATTTTTTTACTAACATCTAATTACAAATATGATATTAATTATTTCCTAGATGTAATACTGAAATAAATAAATAAATACATATGTAGAATTATCAATATATAAATATTTTATTGCCAAATCCAGCAATATGCCTCCGTATTTATTTAAAAATTAATGAGTGTAAAATGAATTAGAATGCCAGTTTTCATAATACTATCATATTCAAAATTTTACAAATAGGGCATTGAAATTAAATTCAGAATTTTCAACCCCCCTTATGGCGTGTTTTTAACAAATTATTGACAATTATCTTTTTCAATTGGTCCTCTGCGAGGCTTTTAATTTTGTTTAGGGGCACTTTATTAACCATCATGTATTTGATCTTCGTGGGGTTCAGCTTCAACCCATTTTCGTCACAATCGTAACATTGTCAATGAGGATCTGGAGTTCTTCCACGCCGCTGGTAATTAGTTCAGTATCATCTGCATATCTTATATTGGTTTAATACTCTAATAATCAGGCACGATAACTTATATATCAATAGGAAAAAACAATCAAAATCAATCTGTTTGTAAGATAAAAAAATATAAATTGGTTGGCTGAAGACGTTGGTTTTCCGATAATAAATCGGTAATTTTAAAATGAATTAATGAGTTTCGTTCATTAATCTTCCTCAGCCGCCAAAAGCATGCGCAGCCTCGGTCTCGAGGAAGTCCACGAGGAACTCAAGCAGATGTTTGCATTGAATAACAAAAAGAAGAAGATCGACATCAAGAAGACTCCAGACCTATTCATACAACAGGTAAGGTTCTATTATCGTCGTCTCGTCTCTCGTTCCAATCACAGAAACGTTGCTAAAGCGGATCATGTCGGCCAGAGCGGATCAACGGCATCTATGCCGTTGATCATCTATGACACCGACGTGTATGCACAGCAAATATATGATTCATAGAATGGGGAGCGGAAGAAAGAAGCGGAAACATTCTTGTAGAAGAAGGTTTCTGCCAGAAAAAAACTATAGGATATTGACGAAATCATGGTATTTATTTACTTTGTACTCATGACAGACAGTAGGTACATTCTAGATTTTTAGGGAAATGATACTGCTTAGAGACCGAATTAACCTCCAGAATCCAGTCTGAAGCTTTTTCGATCATTGAGAATGTTGTTTGAGTGGAATGTGTTTCGTCTATAGGGCCCATCCCGTACAAACTGTATTCGGTCGGTCTGTCGACCGGCTGACTAACGAATTAAATTTTATATTTAAAAAATAAAGACACTCGATAGGAGCGAAGCTCTTCCCTAATTCAATGTTTATTTTATTGTGATATTGGTATCTTATAATCAATAAAATAACAAAGTATTACCTAACAAATATTAGTTTTATTATATTTCCAAATATATTAAAATTATATATAAATGAATGTCAAAACTAGACAACTGAAAATTGATTCATCCATCATATTCATTCATAGATATTATTTATCGGTTTGTGGTAACTGAAGTAAGATGCACATAGTATATGTGTTTTTATTTTATCTATAAATCGTGAAAAAACAGCATCAATGGTGGTGCGATATAGTTGTCGATTCAGAAGGATTATTGATAATTTTGAAATTGAATTTCTCCAGAAGAATTTTCTCTAACGGCTCTGATTTGTCATCTGCAACACTGACATTGACGTCCTTCGATGTAACTTACCTTCGATGTAAAAACCTTCGATGTCAAAGGCAGTAGCTTGTTAGGTATCCGTAGCTCGTTTACACAAAAAATGACGACGCACTGTGCAAATATTGTGTAATTTTTTCACATCACATTGTAGGAAAAGGAGGCCATCAGGCTTTAAAATATCTTGTGACAGTTCCCGATAAGAATTGGAAACACACAATGTAAGACTTTAAATCCCACTAATCGAAACCATACCATCACGAAGTTGTGGTTAAGGGCAGCAGCTTTTTGAACACTATGCAAAACCATCACTTGGATATCAGAAACGTTATTGACTCAGGGAGAAAAAAGCAAGTAAAAGAAAATAGAGAAAAATTAAAAGAAGTTTGTGGGCGGCATAAACTGGCCTTTAGAGGAACAAACGATTCTGGCCCAGTTTCTGTGACTGATGAGGAGCCAGTCATAAATGATGGCAATTTCAGAGCTAATTTAAGAATGAGGACGAAATGTGACGATGCGAAATTACTCAAACCCAGTGAAAACAGTGCTCTGAACGCGACATATATGAGTTCTAAGGACCAAAATGATCTAATATCAATGTGTGGGGAAATAGTTCAGAAGGAAATTGTAAATTAAATGAAGCGAAAGTATTCTCCATTTTAGTAGACCAAACTGCTTATATATCGGGATACGAACAACTCTCTCTATGTGTTAGATACACACAAAAAAGTCGATACTTGTTATGTGGTGAAAGAAGATTTTCTCGGATTAGTAAAGGTCGATAATACAACTGCATAACCATTGGCTGACACGATCAAAGCGTCCCTGAAAAACCTTGGCATTGACTGTAGGACATGGGTACGATGGGGTAGCTGTGATGAAAGGTGCATTTAATGGCGTTCAAGCGTTAATACGGAAATCAATTCCCCGAGCTCTGTTTGTTCATTGCAGCTCTCATTCTTTGAACTTGGCCCTGTGTCATTCGTGTAGTGTACCTCCTATAAGAAATTGTATAGGAACTGTGAAAGCAATCGGAATTTTTTGAGAGCAATCTCTAAAGCGAACAAGCGCCCTAGGCTAACTTTTCTGATGCAACATTGCAGAAATTAACAACAATGTGTGAAACGCGGTGGGTGGAAAGTGGATGTGAAACGCGGTGGATGATGGCTTGGTTAAAATGTAAACAAATTATTTAAATCTATTATTGAGACTTTAGAACACATCAGCACATACCCGGATATGGAGATATTAACTAAATCTTCTTCTATTCTGAGTGTTTTTAGCGAAGGTGTTTAGGAATAGTATGCAACAGTTTAGGAACAGTATGCAAAGTCCTACAGTCACCTCTGTGTGATTTAGTAACAGCTGTCGACCATATTGAAAACATAATATCACACTTTCAAGGAATTCGATCGAAAAAGAATTTTCAAATTCATTTACAGAGGCAAAAGATTTATTGGCCGATGTCAATGAACAGATCAAGCTTCCACGATTGACATCAGTACAGAAGCATTGAGCCAACCCAAATACCAATAACCCCGAACAGTATTACCGCATAACTCTTGCAATGCTCCTATTAGAAAACTTAACTTCCCAGCTCAAATTGATTTACTGACCGCAAGAAAGTGTTGGCTGCTATGTAGGTACACTCTTATACCTAGTCTGTTCCGAGATGGAAACGTCATTCCCAAGAGGGGAGCTGGTGGTGTACGAGGATATGGTGGAAGTAGACGAGACAACACAAAGCGAATTCCAGCTATGCAAATTGTTTGGGCAGTGCAAAAGCCCTTCGGACCGTCCTTCTTGCGCCATCGAGACTGTCGGAGAGTGCAATATGCAATTGTATCCCAACATTTATATGTTGTTGAACATCTTGTCGACTCTTCCAGTAACCACATGCACTCCGGAAAGGTAATTGCCTACACTTAGACGCCTAAAAACCTACCTACGGAAGAGGCTGAGCAATTCACAGAGACGTCATTATCCCAACTGTTGATGTTATAGCCGAATTTGCTCGTAAAAAGTCTAGAAGGCTTGATTTTGTGTTGTGAATACACTGAATTGGAAATTTGCGGTTTTCATTTTTAAAAACAATGATGTTAGTACAGTATTTACAGTGGCGGGCTTTTTCCGTGTCAATGTAAGGGTAATATAATTAAATTTGAATTAGCAGGTCTTTTTTTTTTAGACCCCTCCCTCCGAAAAAAAATTCTGGGCACGACCTTGGTAGTAGCAGTAAACTGAGTAGGGGCTTGTCTTCAGCCCTTGTTATCATATGGATCTATGAGATCTTTTGTAAGTACAAAGTTAGAAGCTCTGTACAAAGTTACTAGTCCATACAGGTCACTGACCTTCAGGTTAGGCAGATCGCTGGGTCCGAGAAAGGGTCGTTCCAATAGACTGTGTATTTTTGCGGCAAGGCCCGGACAGCGACCCACGATGTGTATGCTGTCCTCTGGTTCTTCAACACATATCCGACAATCCTTGTTATCGGTCAAGCCAAGGTTGACGAGATGCGCTCTAATGGTCGTGTGTCCAGTGAGCAGACCGATAGTAGTTCTAAATCTTTTCTTATTCATGCCAAGTAGGGCCCTGGTTCTCTTAGAAAATGGTTTCTCCATCATGGTATTTGCCTAGCGACAACCTTGACTCTGTTTCCAGGATGCCCGATGTTCCTGCTTCAAGCAGTCCTTGATGATTTTCTTGCCGATAACGAAGGGGACTCCAACTACTGGCTCTTTTGGGCATTCCGGTGTGCCCAGTTTTGGCAGTCTGTCAGTTTTTTTAGAGGTTTTACAGTTTCAACGGGCACTTCTGCTCGTAGGTATCTATGCAGGCATTTGACAGCGATGCAAGTATACAATCTATTCGGGACCATTGCGAGCAAGGTAGCCAGATCCCTATTAAATCTTTCCCAATTTGTATTTCTGAGGCTGCGTTCCCACTGAATTTTCGAGGAGTGCCGAAACGATGGCAGCCTATGGTCCGAGCCTGATGGTCTTCTGCATCCTCCAGTCTCCGACCAGTTTGGCCAATTCCTTTGTGCAGGTCTTCTGGAGTTTACGAAGGTACGTTCCGTTCCTCAGTAGGTTGGGGGTGGTAAGTTCGGTACTCGAGATAAAGTCGTGCAGGCTTACTCCCCTTAGGTTTATATTGGAGCTTCCCCAACATACTTGGTGGGAGTTTGCATCACAACAACTCAAGAGAAGTTGCAGCCAGCGTCCTTTGGCATATGTCCCCAGATTTTTATTTCTTTTTGTGTTGGCAGATTAGTGGAATCACAGGGCATGTATGCTGACCCAATGAGTAGATAAATCGTCTTGTCTCCCGCTAGGTTGCGACGTTGTAAATTGATGTTAAATTACCAGTCTTCCAATATCGCCAATTCTCTCAAATGAATATACTCTTCTGTACACAATTTATTTTGGTTTTGTCGTATGAATATCATTTGTTCTGTCTCTATTTTTGCGTACATATCAACTAAAAACTGTTGGAATAAATGACGGAAATCGGTAATATTATTGAATACCTTGCTGTATCTGACCATAATACGATACGCATAAAATCGTTTTGAATTTAGTTTTTTATTTGTTTTGCAGATGCGTTTGTGTATACTTGTATTAAATTGAAATGGTATCCATCTATTCTTTTAAAAAATGGATATTGAAGGGCATCGTAAGAATAGAGTGTTTCTGCGATACATTGTGATGCGTCTCTTATTCGTTGTATAATTATATCACGACTTGTGTACTCACTGTCCACGATTACAGCGGCAATTTTATTTATTTGAGGTGCATTGAATCGAAGTTCGTGTTCTCCAACTGGGAAATTCGATATCGTGTGCTCCACTCGTATTTTGAAAGCATATTACGATATGGTATAATATTCTGGGGTCTGCGTACAGTAATCAAACGTCAAAAACTTTTCTCTCTTCAAAAATATGCCCTACGAATCATGAACAAAATGTACCCGATAGAAAACTGTAGAGGACAATTCAAATATTTATGCATCTTAACACTGGCATCCCTCTATGTATTTGAATGAATTATGTTTCTGTATTACCAGCTAGAACATTAGCTAGACAAGAAATAATAATATAGAATTACCACGTCCTCGAATTGAGGTTTTCAAACGATGCCCTAAATACGTCGGCATTAAACTCTTCAACGATTTGCCCATTCAATTAAAAACTCCTGCCAGGGAAGGAAATACGAGAATATTTAAAAACCAGCTTA
>JAOPUG010000037.1:19398046-19409868 GCA_027564375.1 Micropterix facetella | reverse complement strand
TTTCATGTCAATTTAAAAAAATCATCTTTGTTTTATTCCATTTCAAAGTTCTATACCTCTATAAAAAACATCCTTTATGTGTGCGTGTAATATACCTGTAAGTGTGTGGCAATTCCGTTAATTTTATCCCAACGGAAAATGGTGACCCATTCGGGAATCGAACCCGTAACCTTAAAATGTAAGTTCAGGCGACCTAACCACTATTGCTGCTACCTCGTTGTGGGATTTAACTTTTCGATAGTTGACTCAAGGTTGACTGGAAATTAGTTCATGCTCCACAGTTCTTCTCGTGGTATTCAGAAAAACGTGATCACATTTTTGTAACCAATATAACCGGTGATGGTGACTATTATTATAAGATAAAAGAAAAGTTTCTTAGTTTTATTAACTTTAACTTTAATAACCTTTATCTGCAGATCGCCATAACGGGTACTTCAACTCGCATGGACTGTGGTATCAAGGGAAAATCCACTGGCAACGTACAGTGGTTCCGAAACGGTGAACAGCTGAATGTCAACGATCACGCTGGTCGACTTCATTCACAGGGTGACAGGGCAATTGTCATAAGACACGTGGTTGAAGCTGATACCGGTCTGTACCAGTGTGCAGTTACTAACATAGAAGAGAGTACACAGGCAGTTGCCCAACTAGTTATCGGCGGTGAGTAAATAGAGTTAATAGAGTATGCAACGATAAACACTCCCATTTTCGAGCAGCTACCAAGTTTACTAGACTTGTTAAAGTAATTGATAGAATAGAACAATAAAATGGCTTCAAATGGGTATATAATGACTTAGGGTAAGAAACTAATGGTTACTAGTAGGCACTTCTAGCTATAACGGTATATTCAAAATTCATCCTTAATGAAAACCTATCATACCAGAATAGACAACCGCCTCAAAGTCAATTATTTCAACATAAAACTAAAATCATCACTTATGATACGCCAATTAAATGCGGATCTATTAGTCAGCTAGTTTAAATGACTAGTCGAAGACTGGAAATTACAAGGAGTAGTCAGGAAATTGGAAGGACTCACAAGGTTGTCTTTAAATACCTAATTCAAATCTTTAAGCAGTGAATATTCATAAAAGTGCTGTATTAAAAAGACAAATTATCGGAGTTTTATGACAAACAGTGAAATGTCTCTGTTTCTTGGTGTGGGGGTAATATCGCGTAATTATTTATGAAGATTTTATTCCATCATCTCACATAAGTGCATTTCTACCACGATGTCTTTTCTACAAACATTTCCATGATACGGAAATTGTGGCTTTGCCAACTCATATTCAATTCTCGATATAACTTTAAAGAAATTGAGTTTTTTGTACTCAAAAACGTGCATTACCGTAATCCCATCATGAACTTTAATTTTATCGAGTCTTTCAATTTCCACCGTTGCTGTCAACTATCTACAATCAAGTCAATTTCCATCCATATTCATTATTCATTTCTGCAGAATTCATTAAAAGATCAGTTGAATTATAAACTGGAAATGTTTCATTTCTTTCCGCCATTGTCATGCTTGTACTGTTTATGAGCCGTAGAAGTAGAAGTTTTCAAGTAGAATTAATGGAGTTTTTCTTTAATTGATTTTTAAAGTTCTTTTAGACGTTTTCAGTTCTACTTGTAATCTATTGTACATTTTGTGAACTTCGAAAACTGAAATGTCTTCGTGTAAATGTAATCTTGGTTTTTATTGTCGTATTTATTTTTGTTACCTTTCGTTGTAATATTATGATATTTATATTCATTTGCTGATACTGTAGGTTGTGAATAATAAATATTTTGGGGTATATTTATCTGATATCCAGCAGTTTCAATTCGCCAAACAGGTCATTTAAAGAGTACCTTTTAAGAGCGCTCTCTGGTATTTTCACCGAGGGGAGTTAGAGCTGCAACTATAGCTCAGCTGTGGGCTAAGGCGTAATAAATAATTATATATACAGCGATTCTATGCCTCTGCTCATAATATTCTCTATTCAATTTTTTATATTATTTTCTCATGACCTGTACGATGCGCAGACACGCCATTTGGGGTTCGGAATAGTCACAGGCAAATGGGATTTACTTATTATACTTGTAATGACAAATCTAACAAAAACGATTTACTTTATTTTCTTAGATACTGCACCGCAGCTTCTGCACACCTTTTCGGAAGAAGTTCTTCGAGCCAATGATCATGTATCGTTGATTTGTAGTGCTAGAGCTGACCCAAAGCCTAAAATCGCTTGGACTCTTGATGGAAAACCTGTAACATCTCTATTATCACAAAGGTATGAACAATTAATAATATTTTGAAAATAATGTATCTTTTATTATAGTAAGACTGATTGTTCGTTGGTAACAATGTTTTCCTTACTTTTGTTGTGTTTTACTCCCTCAATAATATCGAGTTTTGGCTTTGATTTGACACAAAGGACGGCTTTTTGGAGGGTCTAAACTAGACCATCCCCAAACTTGTATGCCCCATATACTACTTGCCGACATATTTTGTTTTCGTTAGACCCCTGCCTGCCTAATATTGAATTTTAAAACGTGTGAACATTAAATATCTTTTTGAAAGATGTTTCGCTAGTGTATAAGTGATGACTTTTATTCATACGTTTATTGAAAGCCATTAAAATTTTGCGCGGCACATGTTCATTTCTGAGCAACCATGACCTTGAAGTATTAAGCATTTGAGAAAGCTACAATTGAGATTGTCAACTGCTACGCCTGAATCCGGCCCGCAGCAAACGATCTCGTTATATCACCCCAAGATGAAACACAGACACTTAAGCACGAATACGAATCTACGTACCAAGCTCCACCTCAGCCCGTAAGAGTCCAACTCCTTACCGCAAGGCACTGGGAATTTTTAATCCCAGCATGACGTCCATCGCGCCCTTACAACCAGATTTGGTCAGATTTCCCCGGGCTCCCTTCTGGCCGCAGGTTCGAAGTCGCTTGAACGGTCTTCTACATTAAGTAAGCGGAGATTCCTTACTGGAATTATCGCGGATCTGAAGAGCCCTTTATTCGGCTCGCCACCCGAGATCGGGTGGCCAATGTTTCTAAGGATAAATAGCTTAAGGTACCTAACTACCATCACTTCCTCAGGTTGCATTGCTCTTCCAAACTCCTCCGGCTATTAGTTGTTAAGCAATGGCTGGCAGACCGACCAATACCTCAGACAACCATCCATCCGAAGTTTCATCGAGTGCATATGCCAATTACCGGGATTAACTGGGCTCAAACCATGTCACCGCATTACCGGGATACAGGGGATCCCTCATCAGGAAGGTTGCTAAGCAAAGACGGATTGCCGACTAGTGCTCATACATCCAGGATCGCCCGAGGGCTTCCACCGGATCAGCTTCCATACATAGCGTGTTAGCCGGTTTCGTCCCTCTTCGAGGAGGTTGCTGGATAGGTGTTGAGTCATGAGTCAGGCCAACCGCGATAGAACAGAGTTGACAATTAAAAACCGAGCTGCACGATCCTATTAAACCCCTGAGAAAGCCACACTTGACTGCACAATTACAACTACCTTTCTTGCTCATTCATATAAGCTGCCTATCCTAGTCGCTTGCTCTAGGATAGATGGCTCAGTACCCGTTAAAGCGGCGCCTCGCTAGCACCGTGCGTCGCTAGTCATGTGAGTTGGCCTCCTCAATCAACTAGTGATGCTTATGTTTATTGCGATTTATATAAGTTTATATAAGTTTAAAACACTATGCTATACACACAATCTGTTTAGGTATAATAAATCATTTACGGAATGGTTATAAGTTGATGATAACCTGACTTAATATGGTCCACTGACGTGGATCCCCATTTACATCTTGTGCACCACCAATTGTTTTTCTCGTCTAATGGGTCCATGTCGCAGTCTATCAAATCAAAAACGACAACTGGGAGTCCATATAGACCATTTTGAAAATCACTGGTCTAAATTCATCGAAGTGATCCAATAAAACTATTTTTGATCGTCTTGTGTTTTGTGATTTTCTTTCATGGAAAAAGAGATTTGCATTATTCGTCGAAGACTGCTCTAAAATTTATTAACAAAGACTTGGAGCATGTTTGTGATAGCGATTCTTACTTTCAAGTGTTTTAAAGCAAAATAGATTTAACATTTGTATATGGAATATTTGCAGCTCCAGTTTCCTAGACAAAATGAATAAGTCGTGACGTTAAGTATGACGAACACAGCGACATCAGTTTCTGTTCCGCCCATCGTCTTTATATTATCCCCAAGCATAATAATATAATTCTGCATAATACATTATCAATGCCCGTTTATTTTCAATTAACGTCCATCCTATAATGCCGTCTGCATAGCGCGTCGTAAAGGTACGCCCATAAGTAAGCACAGCTCACGCTATTTACCGTATAATTAGAAATTTGTAATAGACAAATATCAACTTAAAAATGGCTCTAATAAATACGAGTATTGTTTGCTACCGAACTTTATATTTTATTTCATGGTCTTTTATTTAATAGGTTTGCATTTTTTTCTTATACATTATCATCTGTGTACGATACACGATATTTGTGCGACATTTTTTGAAGAAGCTACATTCTTAAATATCAAACATCAAACGTACAAACTTCAAACGACTTTTGTTAGATTATGTATACAACGTATATGTATGTATATATATATCTAAAGCTCTGTAAAGTAGCAAAGTGTGGAGGGTCGCGTATTGTGATGCGACAATGAATTAGAAAATAGTGTTCTTCTCTTCTATCTCGCACATGTGAGAAAGAAATGACAGGAAAGCATAAAATAATATTGCAAAAAGAAGAACCACCTTGAAATATTTGATTATGAATGAACATACCAATGAATTATATATGAATAGCTTTCTTTGTAAAACATCAATTAGTGAATTGGTGTTTTACAAAAAAACTTGGTGTTTTACCAGGTGTGCTATAATTATTGTCATGACGATGTATGTAAAATTGAATTTTGCATGCCGAAAGGAAAGCCTGTCTCTCGTTATTATATAGGACTATACAGCCGCAAATCAACACTGTAACTAATTAATCAATTCGATAGATGCCTACTAACTAATTATCGTAACAAATATGTAAATTTGATTTATATAAGAGCAGGTAATCTATCAATTAGTACGAAGCCATGTTATGTTATATAATCTGTCTTCATTGACCCGCCGATCAACCACTGATTTCCGCTATCTGTAGTAAGTACTCCCACATACTGAATAGCAAAGATTTATTTATTATATGTCATCTGCTACGGGCGAACCCGTCCACCCCGGAGCATTTTGACCAAATTTATCGTTTTATTACCCCGAGGCGAAGCGCAGAGACTTGGGGATGTAGACAAATCTACCTACCAAGCTCCACCACTGCCTGTTAGAGTCCAAGTCTTACGGCGAGACACAGGGAATTGCCACCCTGCGGGAAGCCTCACTCCCTAACTCCCATATTTAGTCGGATTACTCCGACTACCCGTCTGATCACAGGTTCGAGTACGCTAGCGCGGTCCTCTACCTCTGAAAGCGGCATTCCTGACTGGAATATGGCGGATACGGGGCGGCCATTACTCGGCAACTCTCACCAGAGATCGGGTGGCCCACACTATCATATCTATGGATCTAGAAGTACCTACTTACCCCCGCTTTTTTAAGAAGCATACACTTCTAAACTCCTGTAGTATTCAGTCAGTGACAACACGGCCGGTTTGCCCGCCCCGTGCGCCAGCTGTCCAGATCAGCCCGAGTTCCCGTCCCCAGGTCCTTGCGCACAACGGGTTCACCGGGTTAGTCCCTCTTCGGGGAGACTCCTGGGTAGGAGTTGCTCCGCTAGCTGAGCCGACCAAAAACACAACAGCCATCATAGCCTAGACTACACAGAATTATTATGATCGTGGAAGTCAGTCTATTTCACCATTTTTTGACATTATTCGACCGGGAAAAAAATCTCACAAATATTGCATCGTAGCACGAGCTATATATAGCCTGGCCCTAACCATATGTGCTGTAGAATATAGACCCATTTGATCCAATTCGGGTACAAGAAAGTTGTCTAACATATCATCAGTAACTTTTAAAACTTTGCCTCTCAATGATATATGGCCCAATTATGCTGCCGCCCAAAATGGCGCACTATACAGTGATTTTACGAGGGTGTAATGATCGTTGATGTATCAAATGATTTTCAGTGCCCCAATAGCGGCTATTCTATTTTATTAACAATTTTAGCCTATTCGAAATGTGGCTGTCGCATAAAAATCACTCAACAATCTTCGTGTATTCATAATTGAACAATAATATTTAAATACAATGTTTTAATGATATCAACACGTTGCTGTGGCATTAGATGTTCAATAACTTGTTATCGACCACGACCATCGACTGTCAAATATGAACTGATTAAATGATCGGCCTAGAATTAAAAAAAAATCGGCCTAGAATTTAAAACGCAGCTGTATATAAAGTAGCTACTTCGCTTTATCTCATTTGAAATAAGCTCTCCGTTTCCCCGGATAAAACCCAAACGATGATATTGAGATGACGATTTACCAGGAACCCTGTCGTCTAGATTGGAGGAACATCGGTATCTTTCCCTAGCGATGTAAAATATTTGAGTGTCGTACTCAACCCAACTCGCTCCTTCCTCATGCATGCATAGTGTAAACAATGTTTATCTCCTGCGCTCTCTGGTCAGCAGGTTTGGGCACGCACGGCGTGATCAGGCTCCTAATTTCGCTACAGGGCTTAAGGTGTGCTATGAAGACCTCTTTGGCACTTACGTTCTCAGTCCGCAACTTCTCGAAGCATTTACGAGCAGCAAATACTTCTTCTTGTAGGTTTCGTTGTCAATGTACGTCACCTTGTACATATTTTAGTCGTTTCCGTCTCTATCTGCACCTGGGCTCGTCCTTGAACCAGCCAAGAGGTGAACCTGAGTCCTACTTTTTTGCTCCGAAATGTTTTCTTCTAGGACGTTGTCGTCCTGGTCGGAATTTAAAAGTATTTCTTCTTTTATTTCTTCTCTTTCATATATGTCCCAAGAGTAAACAAGAAAGCATCGTCAAACCCGACAGAGCCTGGTGGCGGCCAAAGTGCACCCTCTGACTGCTCAGGTTTTAAAAAGCCACCGTTAAAGACTGATAGCCCCCCCCCCCGTCATACTGCCCTCGGTACGGTACAGATCACACCTAGGCGTGGGGAAGGCCTCTTTGATTCCGGCTAGCAAGAGCCAAGATTTCTTCCGGAAGTATTTAATAGGAGCCCAGAGTACACCGGTACGCCACCCTTCACTCCAGCAAAATGTGGGCATTTCGTCTGCACCAAAAGTAGCGTGCACAAGAGGAGGTGGGCCTCCACTCGCATTCCGACTGGGCGGTTAACATACTATTTCTTTCCGTCGGTTTCTGATCGAATATATCGACATTTACTGAATTGATCACCATACTACACAACTTGCTGGAGGTCTCGGTGACTTGATAGGCAAACTTGCCGAACTTAGACTCATCACTCATGGTGCTGTAAGGGACTACATATGTTAATATAGTTTGTCTGTAATGGTGGGGCCACAATAACGGTCAGCGTCAATGTCCATTATCGCCATAAAAAACTATATAAATATTCCACAAATGAATCTGTACGCAGAGGCTGCTACACTTTATTTTATGAGTGTCAATTTCATGGCGCGGATCTCATAAACATGGTTCAGTTTGAAGTATTTCCAGAAACTCAATCATTGTTTCATTTGTCCACTCTATAGCCATAGAATACTTAACTGCAGTTGTCGATCAACAATTGCTCCAGGCGGAAAAAAAAGACGTGTGATCCTGCCGGCGCTCACGATGCACAATGACAAACGTAGGTGTGGCCACTACAAGCCTATATTATCGCGATAAATCTCTTTCAGCTGCCAAAAAATACCGCCATACGAGCTATCCATTAACGCGATAATCAACGGTGTTTTACGTTAGTGTAGCCCCAGTATTAGTGCGGTTTTATCGTAAAACTGCCTTATATCGATTACATCACATTCTCGAAATAGAGCATCGGACGAGTATCTCCAGGGTTTTCGTTTCCATTCTCTCGAAAACAAAATTTCGCGCATTTTCCCTAGCCTTGTAAATATTATATTTAATTATGTTATTTATATTTTAATGTTTGTACATTATGCCAAACACTTAAATACAATTTTATAAACATACGATAACTAACTGATAAGGGACTATAGTTTGTCTGTTACATGATTGAAATGAGAGCGTCAGCTCTTAAAATAATCTGTCGTGTTTAATCTTCTCAGCTTTAGTGAGATTTACTTACTAATATAACGTATGTATGGCGCTCAAAGTTGACGCTCTTATATAACCCCGATTATCGATGTTTCTAATTAACTTGAGTTTCTGCTTTGATTGAAGTCGTTTCAAGGAGCACTGAAGTGGAAGCGAGTAAATATTGCACCAATTAACTACTAATTTAAACATAACACAACGAAACATACATAATATCACATAACCAGAGGAAATATATTACTAAATATTTTTTTCAAGGGGGACGCGGGGCGGTAATGTGCGGCAGGTGATTATTTTTTATTGTATAATGACTTCATCAAAGAATGTTGAGCCCCCCAAAAGTCGAATATTTTAGTTAGCACTTTATTCTGCTTAATAAAATAGCATTTTTGTGTGAAGTCATTTCTCCGCATAGAGTTAGAATATCTGAGAGTTCTTCTCGGTATGCATGGCTATAGACGACCATATTATTATTCTAATAACGAACGCCTTAAAAACGACGGTAAGCGAGAATTCAGTTAAAGGCCTAAGGCTATATATCCTACTAATACACGGGAATTAAAAGTTTGTATGTTTGTTTCTACTCTTTATTGTGAAATGTCATTATGTTAAATGGCGGGTTTATTATCATACGACAATCTCTTATAACCAACCATACGTACCATGTTTGTAAGTATGTCGTTATTTTAATCCAATTCATATGTGCGTGTAACATGTGCCTAAGTGTGGGTCTTAGGCACATGTGAGTCTTAGGCAATTACTGCATTCGTTCGAAAGAATTTAAATGCAATTCCGTTATTTTTTCACAATGAAAACAGGTGACCCAGCCAGGAATCGAACCCCGAAGATAAAACATATAACATACAAAATAACATATTTCGTTTATTTTATTTCAACTTTAGATCTCATGTTATGATGACCGAAAAAATCTTTACTTTTTAAGATTCCGCGATTGTCCTGTACTTTATTACTATTTTTTAAATCTCTTACTATTTTTTTGAGCTCTTTGTTCCTGCTGTTTAGTGTGAATGATGGGTTAAAAAAATATTCTAAAATGAAAAATTCCTGTATAGCTGCCAGATTTATTTATTATTCTTAAATTTGAATCCGTTTTAAAATATCAGAAATAGCTATGTACTTAAGAAAGGTACTCTTTGGTATGATATTTTTTTCAGTTGGCTAACAGATATTTGGATTTAAGACTATACTCGGGCGAGCCCGTCACTCCGAGGCGTTTCAACGAACTCTATCGTTATATTGCCTAGAGATGAAATATACAGAATGTTGACATACCTAACATATCCACTATCCAACTACGTGGCTGCTTGTTAGAAATCAACGCCAAATAGGGTCACACCGAACATCAAGTCGCCCGGTGAGCGGGCGTCACTCCCTAACTCCCAGATTTGGTCCGATTTCTCAGACCTCCCGTCTGGTCGCGGGTTCAACAAAGTCACTTGCGCGGTCTTCTGTCTTAAGTAAGCGGCAGTTCCTCACTGGAATTATCACGGATCCGGGTGGGCAACGTATCGTTTCTAAGGGTAGATAGCTTAAGGTACCCAACTAGCCCCACTTCCTTAGGTCGCATTGCGCTTCCAAACTCCCCCGGCGATTCGTCAGTTGAGCAAGGCTGATAAACCGACCAATATATCAACCCACCTCCCCTCTTCAGGGAGGCTAACGGATAGGAGTTGAGCCGTGAGTCGGGCCGACCAGGTGTAAACAAAGATGGTCATATGGCACGAGCTGCACATGCCCCATTAGGCCCCGGCTAACGCCTTAGGTAGTTCACTACGACAGTTCAAAAATTGCCAAAAAATTTAATCGTCGAAGTTTACTTACATCGTCACCTTAATTTAGCCGCCGACAATGGCGCATTAACGTTATTTAATTTTGAGTTGCCATGCCGTGGCAAAATTCCGATAGATTCGAAATTCCGAAGAATACCGCGACGCGTCACGGCGTCGTCGCTTGGCGCCAAAAAGTTTGATTTTGGTATTTCCAATTATCATTCGTGCGGCGGCGGCGCGGACGCACCGCGCGCTTCCGTCGCTTTGTCGGCTTAAATTTCCGGAATTTGAATTCGTAGGACGTCCACAATCATGCACCCATCACAGATGTTTTATGGGCCGTTGCATTATGCATCCAAATTATTAAAATAATATACTTTCCTATATTCTAATTATAGTGACCATGATAAGTTTGGAAAAAGTTCAGAGATCTATTCTGAAAGTCAGCACGTTTCGCCCATTTAGGGCAATCAGAGGCACAAATTTATATAGTTCTAAAAGTTTCTGATTTGTGTATGGGCAGGCCTCCTGAACAACGTCAAATAATGTTCCTCGATTATAGGCGCCGCGGGGGGTGGGAGGGGTTGGGAGGAGGGGATTATATGTCCCTCTATTTAGTTTTTCGCTCGTAACTCTAAAACAGTGCACCTTAGCGGGAATGCCGCTTACTTGAGGTATAGGACCGCGCAGTGACCTCGAATCTGCAACCAGACTGGTGGTCGAAGTAATCCGACTAAATCTGGGAGTTAGGAGGCGAGGCTGCCCAAGGCGTTGGCCTCTAACGGGCAGTGGTGGAGCTTGGTACGTAGATTGTCTACGTCCCCAAGTCTCCGTATTTCGCCTCGGGGTGATATAGCGATAAAGTTCACTGACACTCTTCGGGTGGACGGGTTCGCCTGTAGCAGATGACATACAAAAAATAATCATGTGAATTGGCCTCCTCAATCACATAGTCATGCAATTTGAGTTGAGTGGTGATTTCCTTCCACAGTGATTGTGATGCGCGAGTTTGTTTATTGTGATTTATAGTTTATATACTATGCTGTATATACAATCTGTTTTAGGTGCAATAAAACATTTACGGAATGGTTAAAGTTGATGAAAACCTGCCTAAATATGATACGCTCACGTGGACTCCCTTTTACTTCTTGTGCACCACCAATTTTTTTCTCGCTGATACAAAAATATTCAAAATAACTTCAATAGGTACAAGAAAAGTATCTCAGCTACTCTCGTCTAAAATAAAGAATTTAAACAATCAAATATATATTTTGTTTGTGTTTATCAATTGATATCCCAATAATAACTCCCTACAGTCGGCGTTTAATATTACCGTGTATGAGAGCAATGACTGTTTTCAAAAAGGCATAAAAATATAGCTAATAGTAAATGTAAGATAAAATTATAACATTATTTTATTTTGTTTAAATTTAATTAGATAGTACACATAATAATAAAATATCTATCACATTACTTATTTAGGTATTTACATCATTATAAAAAATATGAATAGCAAGAAAATACATACTCGATCATTTATGGTAAGGGAGTATCAAGGTCATTCTTTCTAGACCGAAGCCTGCTCTAAAGTAGCTTTTATTTTATCGATGTGTAGAAATGTCATCTTCCTTAAGAAAATTAACGTAAACGCTATTTAAGCTAAGGAAATAAAGCAGTAAACTGGGTCAGGAGGAAAACCCAAGGGTTTGTCAAACTTCGGCCTATATGATTATTTTCTTGTATGTATGTATACTATATTAAAA
>JAOPUG010000037.1:19104739-19118573 GCA_027564375.1 Micropterix facetella | reverse complement strand
GGTTTCTAACTCGCTGTCGCGAGGTGTAACCTTTACAATCTGAGCGGCTGGTACTGGAGCATTATCATGCATTAGCAGCACACTTTTGGGAAATCCCCCCCCCCCCCATTTTACTACGTTTTTATTAGGTCGCTTTCTTTTACATCCGTTTGTCTGTTTGTCTGTTTATCCGGTGTCTATCTGTTCGGTACAAAGTTTGCAATCGATTTTAATCTGACTTCCTGATATCCGATCATGCAGAAAATTTACATGCACCTTTGTTTCTGGAAACAATACAATCCAATATATTTTAGTCAGTTTTAAGTTCGGTTAATAATCAATTAAATAAACAGCGCCACCTAGCAGTAGCGGTTCGAATTACGCTGCAAGCAAAGCGAAGCGCTGCACATCGGCGGAGGTCGCTAGGCAACAAAAAGATATTAAAAAATAATTTAAAAAATTAAATAAGAAATTTTTGAATGTCACAAGCATTGACATGTCTGCACTGAAATTTCTTTCTGTGAACACTTATTGTAATGACGCTAATATGTGTATAGATTAAACAGATTGATATATTATAACCATTTTTTATTTGAAATATGATCAGGTGAAGAGAAACTGTTATAAACCTGAAATTTTCCAAATTCCAAAAGGGCAGAAAATATGTATTTGAATTTTTTTTCATTTATTACGTTTTTAAAAAGGACTACAAGTATAAAATAATTTCTCCTAGCCCCATATAGAAAACGAAAACCGCGGGGCGCATGTAATAGATAATTAATTGATGGATGAATAATTCACAGTTCACACCTAAGTCACTAACAATAGCGTCCCACTTTTCATCAATCACAATTCGTCGCAAATTTATAAAAGTTCTTCAAATGCTGCATGCGGATTTTGAAAGAGCGCCAAGTTTCCGCATCATAATGTGTTTATCACCTCCGCCCCCTGCCACTTAGTAGAATACAAGAAACCCAAGGATCAACGATATACAATGTTGAGATTTGAGGATGATTAAGCAGTTATACTTACTTTGCTTAAACATATTTGAGTGATAAATAAATCATCAAAGATAACAAAATCAGGGTTATTATTTCCCAAATAATAGCCTACGTGAATGCGAATTACGATTGACACGTTCGTTTTCTGTACGGGGTAAGAATAAATTATTTTATACTTTTTAGTCCGTTTTAAAAATGTGCTAAATTAAAAAATATTTTTTATTTAAATAATTGTCTTTAATGGCTACTCTTAATTGCCCTAGTATATTGGCATAGTACGCTGCCGTGATCCTGACATCTTTATCCTATAGTATCTCAGCAATATTCCCTGATAATCCTAAAAGATGGTGGCCATGACCTTCTCAGCTGAAGGAACGACTTTGAATTCCTTGGGATGAGCTGATCCTCTAATATGCCACTGCATCGACTCTTACCTACCCTCAGAATCATAATTATGAACGCATGTTTCATGTCCAGTAACAATTCTTTCGATGACTGCGTCTGGATTGTTTCCACATTGCTTCAAAAACTGCGAACAGCATTCCACGCGTGCTTTCTGATGCAGCGTTAGCATTCGCTGCACCAATCTCGCGGCCACTTTTGACATATAAAATTGTGTACGGTACCAGTAGAAACGCCAAGTCTCTCAGCTATTGATCTTCACTGATCTGTTTTCCAATCTAATTTTATCTACTTTTTCAACAATTTCCTGTGAATAGGCTTCGACAGGCCGGCCGGAGTGAGGATCGTCTTCGATGTTCTGCCTCTCACGTCAAAATCACTGGACCACTTTTGGATAGTAGAAAATGAAGGGCCAGATTCCCCGTAATAGCATCCATGTCCTCTTTAATGCATTTTTGGCCTTTACCTTGTTTGGTTTAAAAATATACAAAAAGAGGTTAGGACCTATCTATGCGGACAACTTATTGAATGCCATAATAGGACCTATATATTTCATAATTGTTTCATAAACACTGGGTTTTACTTTTCCAAACATTACATTTATTTCACCCCATAGTTTTCTGATGTTTCACTGCGCTCTTTCAGCTTTGTTATGTGTTGTATTTTTTTGCTTTGTTTATATTTTTATTTGTTTGGTTTCGTAAAGAATTTCATTGTAACCGCAGTAACATGTTACTGGGATACTTTTCTATTTTTGGTATGCCTGCCCGATTTATTGTCTGCCTGAGTTTAAAATTAATTCACCCATTATTTAGATACTTTTTTTTACTTAGGTAAGTTGGATTTTTTATCGTTTTATTAAAAATATTTTTTATTCTACAATAAATGTTGTTGGCATTGTTATTTTCAATTATGTCAGACCATATTACCGATTTCAGATTACTCTACTATTTTATTTAAGATTTTTTTACACGATATTTTTTCTTATTGATTGAATTTTTTTTGATGTTAACATTGCCAGAGCTGTAATACAATGTTCGGCTACTTTAGTGCATGCGAACAGTACTTATATATATACTTCTATTCATATTTTATACGCGTTTGAAGGCTCTGGTCTTAATAAACTAAATTAATGTTAATTGGTGATTCGCATATGTATGCAATATACCTTTGTAATAACTTTATGAAAAATTATTTTATCGTAAGTATCGACAAAAAATATACTGTTTTACTCGTATAGGTGTAAATATAATATTTGTCGATTGAACATCCGCTTTCCGCCTATCTGCGTAGCGCACAAACTACAACCTCCAACGCATTATTCTGCTAAACCAATATAGATAAGGCACGTATTTCGGGTTACAGCAGATTCAAACGCCTACTAAATCAGGGCTATCAACGTCTGAACTGTTAACGATTATGTCGCCAGTAATCGACGTTTTAGGCCAGATAGTAAATCGCTATTATAAATGGACGTATCGGCATGTCCAGCGCGAAATGAGTAATTAAACAGACCCGTGACAAAGGGGGTAACAAAAGTGAGTAACTACTGGCTGATCCATTATATGGTGAATGATTAGCATAGCAATGTTTGCTTCTACAGATAAAATAATAAAATTGCAAAATAAATCCATGAACCAACCGTCCAGTTATTCTATGACACCTCAAATAACCCCTCAGATGGCATTTTGAACTTTTTGCTACGGGCGCATAAAGTATATTTTATTGTTACTGCGACGCGGATGCGACAATCGACTTAGCAGGGTCATTTAAACGTTCCTCAAATTCTCTGTTTAATATTTTTTTTATTAAAAACTTGCATACGGGGTTGTTTATATAAAATATCAAACATATCATATTTAAATGAAAGACCTGGATTCAAATTAAAATAAGAGTTATCACCAATTGACCAATATAAATAGTTCTTATTAATGTCCCCTTGCCCAACTGCACGGTCTTCTTTTGTAAAGAGTTTGTTAGTAAGTAAATAAATAAATAAATAAATGTTGGCTAATAATATTTGGCCAATAGTGCCAACATAAATGCTCCATACTACTGGAATGTGTTTTTGTTTCTGAGCTGGTATTTATCCCTACTCCTTACATATTATAAAATGCAACGTCACTGTATGTCTGTCTGTATGTCTGTCTGTCTTTCTGTGTGTTAATAAGTTGAAAAGTATTGAACAAATTTCCATCCGGTTTTTTAAATTCCCAAAAAATACATTTTATAACTCGAAGTATGTAAATAGAGAAAGAAATTGGAAACCCAAGAAATTGTTTTCTGAAAAATGTGTGAGTGTCTGTGTGTGTCTGTTTTACCCACAGTGTCTTAGACGATTGTACCCATACTTCACTACTTATTAGGACCAAATTATGTGCAATAACAGTTAATCCTAATGCGGAGAATTCCAAATCTGATGACATAATCCGCCATTTTGTTCTTAAATGGCGGCCTTTAAAAATTTAAGAAATATTAAATTGGTCCTAGAAAAAAATATAACATAATTCTGAGAACGTAGGTAGGTCTTGTTTATATAACTTTCCGACATAAGCGAGGTTTGACTTAAACACGTTAAAACTTTATACCTCCGTTATTATTAATGCTAAATTGGAAAACATAAATGTCTATGTGAGTCATTTCTTAATATCTTTTGTAGTTTACGAGCCTGGCGAGACTTGACGAACATTTCTTTA
The DNA here is from genome assembly GCA_027564375.1 of Micropterix facetella. Taxonomy (NCBI): domain Eukaryota; kingdom Metazoa; phylum Arthropoda; class Insecta; order Lepidoptera; family Micropterigidae; genus Micropterix; species Micropterix facetella. Next base: position 19,114,495 of record JAOPUG010000037.1, on the reverse strand, counting down.
AAAACACAATTGGGATTAAATCACTTCCTGCGCCTTTATTGGCCATTGCTTCTATATAATTAACAATTAGTGTTTTATCAATTTGTAGGTACTTATCTCATGACTAGAAATATATGATGTAGCGAAATTCGATGTCGGGGGCATCGCGAAGTTTGAATCTGACTGAGGTATATAAACAGAGTTAAAGTGGTACGAGAAGCCTTCACATACTTCCTTCTCGTCAGTAATTGTTTGCCCAGATAAACTTATATTTACGAATACTTTTCAAGTATGTCCAGAATTTCTTTGGGTCATTGGTTATACTTTGTTCGCAGCGATCGATATGCTGCCGATAGCACTGCCTTTATACCTTCTTCTGTCTAGTATGTAATGACAAAAAGGTGTCTTTGTCCGAGGGGTTTTTGAAGCGTTTCCATTTCCTACGATACTTCACCTTTTCTTTTACGATAGGAATAAGTGCAGTTGATTACCAAGATAGAAATTCACGCCGTTTCGAGTATCGTGATGGAACACGTTCATTGATTACACCGTGAAGTATAATATAAAAACTGTTTACTGAAGTATTTAGGTCAGCATCTGTGAGAACTTCTTCCCATACGATCAAGTCGAGGAATGCGTTGATTTCTTGATAGTCTGCCTTTGAAAATAGAAAAATCTGCCTTGGTTCTTCATGTATTGGTGATGCAGAGGCATTTTCGATTATTATATCTAACGCAGGATGGTGGCTATCTTCAGCAACGAGAGGTTCATTAGCATGCGAAACATTTAGGTCTATGGGTGACAGTATCAGATTAAGTATACGATTATTAACATTTTTAAACCCGTTATACTGATTAAACCCGGCAAAGGTTCAGTTTTCAATAAACTCAGTACTACAAAAGTCCCAGTTTCCCTCAGGTATTGCGTACAAGCCTTCAGTCGGTGATAGCCACTGGATTAAAGGTAGATTAAATCGCCAAAACAATTACATTTTCGTCCGGGTATTGATCACGTAGTGCTATTAACGACTCGGTTAAGTCAGCGATAAGATTGCGATAGTTGGCGCCAGAGAAATATACGCAGCAATGTGTAAATTTACAGATGAGCAAAAAGAAGAAGATTGAACAGTTGACCATACACACTCCTAGGCGGCATTGGAGGTGTTGAATTCGGGTCTAAGACGCGCGCGAAGCGATCGTTTTACCGCCAGTAGCACTCCACCCTCGCAACGCAAACCTGTGATGGAGGCATTCCGATCGCACCGGAAGACCTCATATTTATCGTCACAGAGTTCGCCGCTCAGGAAGCTATCAGTGAGCCATGTTTCAGTAATGGCAATCACATCCATATTATTTGTTTGAACCTCTTGCAAAAAATCACTTGACTTAGTCCTCAAGCCTCTAGAATGTTGATGTTTTATAATGAAATTGAACATTGATTTTTCTTAAATACTATACTATGGACTAGAATGATTATATGTTTTATATTGTAACTGTAATTGGCTAATATAAACAAAATAAATGTCGACGAAAGCCAGATATGTGACGTGATAGACTAATATGATTATTGTGGGAGTTATTTTGTGAGATAAAGAACTGAGTGCAGACCTGACCGCAACGCCATCCGGAGCACGATTGACAAACGCGCCGATCGCTGAAGTGACATTATTAAATTTGATCATGGGTGTCGTCTTTGTGGCGTTACTATGATGGGTTTGGCTAGAGCAATACACAATTGGCGGAGTTATCTGAAATGTTAGTATCAGGTTAATATCTAATTCAATCATCCGTTGCTTATTGTGAAACTTGTGGCTATAATCAAGGAAAAGAGAAATGAGGAGAAACATAAAAAAAATTAGGTAGATTATAAAATTATTAATTAGTATAGAGATTATGATGCGTGCATATTTATAAAGTTTGATGAAATCTTGTAAAGTAAAGTAAATATTATTGTTACCACTATGATAATGATTGAAATTGTGGTAAATAAAATATTATTCGATATTAAAATAGTCAAGTGACGAAAAATGACGCATATTGTGGGAATCAGGACTTTATTTTTTTCGTTGTTGTGCAAATGTTAATCACTGGAGAGGTGTCGTTGCATCGGACGAAGATTCGGCAATTTCTCGTCCATGTATAAAGAAACTCCATCGTTTTCGCCAACTCGCGCGCTTGCCTATAGATTTCCTTATTTTTAATTGTGAGATGGTCGTTGATATATATGTTAGATGTTGGTCCAGGTAATCCAATATCCTTGGTGATAAGACTTTTTCTGGTCCTTACTCCAGATATTATGGCGTCTTTGACAGATCGATAGCAGAATTTAGCAATTATCGTTTTGGGCCGGTTGGGTACACCGGTTGAAGGAGCAACGCGAGTTGCAAACTCAATAAACTCTCGGCGTACTTGCATCCCAACTGCTTTGGTGACGTTTATCAAAACTTCGAAGAGGTCTTCATCTTGGCGCTGATGGATACCTACTATTTTGACATTTTCTTCTCTACATTTCTGTTCCCTGATATCGTCTTGCTACTGCAGGGTCCTTACGGAGAGTTGGAGAGATGCGACTGTTTCTTCCAGAGCCGATACCAAGCTGAGCTTCTCATCGAAGGCACTGACTTTTACTTCCAGGTCGTCCACCCGTTTATCATTAAACTCAATAGAGGCCTTTAATTCAAGGAATTCATTTTTGATATCACGAATATCCTTACGAATGATATTGAGACCCTTGAGTTCCTTCCTTATGGCCGTGATATGTTCAAGTAGAGTAGAGAGGCTAGGTGCATCAGGCTCCACCTAAGATAAATTGGCCGGAACTACGTTTTTCGTGGAGTCTTTAGGAGATAGTTCAGCGGGAAGAACGCACTTCGACGGAGATGTAGGTGTAGACGACCGCGAGTTAGGAGTGTGAGTAAGATTGTCAACACTCGTGGGACGGACGTGTCTGGGATCGGAAGCTTTATATGAGGTACAGAGCCACTGAGCTAGTTGCTGATCTTCCATTTTCTGGTAGTTCATCTTCAGGATATTTGCATAAGCATAATTATATTGTTCCCGGCAGCTCGCACATGACAGTCTATCCTTAGTCGCTACAGCCTTTAAACATTTTTTGCAGTTATTCATGGCGATTTATTATATATACCAGTATTCCAATTAATAATTATATTTCAAATATTTCAAATAGAAATTTATATTGTACGATAGAAACTTATATTGTAGCAGTACGTCACCCACCTACAGAGCAACAGCCGACACCTGGAAGCACTTTAGTATACCCTGGACAATGGCGGTTATAACATCGCCGAAACATCGAGAGCTTCAAAATGCAAGCGATACAATCTGATTTTGTTTTATTTACAAAAAAAACAACAATTATATAGGAGCAAATACGAAGCAACTATAATAATTATTCTGTTGCTAAATTTTATCTTCTTAGCTTAGACGTATATAAACTATTTATGGAAGAAAAGTAGTAATGTAGTTAGCGGTCTACAGGCTAGTTTATATTTGAAAAATTTATTTTAAACCGTTCTCAAATTATAAAGTCCTTAAAATTACCGAAAACATGTGAGTTCGCAGCAATTGCGGACTGTAACCATTTTAATCTAAACAGTCTCCATGTATGTACCGATTCGCGCACATATCGCCAGACTTATAACAATCTTAAATTATAAAACCTACCCTCTTTGTCTGGACACTGTTCAGGTTAAGAAATACCCTTCAAAGAATAATGTCGAAAAGTCCCAGTAAACATATACTATGTATTATGTACTTACGATCTAATATCGTCGTCGAATAAGAAACAGCCCAATATCATGTCGAATCCCTTATCTCCGTCAATCCACTTGGAGTGCCTATTTGTTTATTAAAATTGATAGTCGGAGCACCAATAATATTACTGTGAAACTTGATTCCGCCAAAATTATGCAATGATATATCTCTGCAGATCGATAAACTACAAAACTATATATTAGATGCGACTAGATCAAATGGTTGTAGCACTGTACAAACAGTCTCAATTCCAATCATACCTATTATATAATCCAAATTTAGTTATAAATCTAGTGGCCTAGAATTAACAATTAAGCTTGACTTTGCAATGATAGTGTACACAGCCCAAGGACAAACGCTGAAGGTAGCAAGCATTGATTTTCGCCAACCATGTTTATCCAACTTCCAGCTAAATATAACTAGTTCATTTCTTAGTCCATCAGCAAATGTTACTTTCTTGCTTCTGCTGCCGCAAACAAAAATGTTCTTTGCTAGAAAGCCCATCAATAAGCGGTCATTTACACGAATACCAGCGATGTAGCCATCTTATATACCTTCTTAGAGATATGTATTAAAATATTTCATTTCTGATGACATCCTTCATTTCTGAAAATCTACTGCCTAACTTCACTTAACGCAGTGTAAATATACATGATAGTATATTCTCTGCCTTACTTAATAAATTCTTAATGTAATGCGCTACACATAAGCAGAAAAAATAATAAAAACAGCAATCTTTCGACAACGCAGACACCTTGTTGTGGGCGAAACCGTGGGGACAACTTGTATATTTCATGATAGGTATTTTATCCGTCGCAAGCAGAAACATACTTGTCTGCCTCTATTGCCCTATACAAGGTTAAATAAAATTCGTATAACCCTTAATGGCAGCTCTGAAATAGAAGTCACATTCACATTTAAAAACTTTGGATAATAGTCTCTATGCCAAAATAATTAGGGTGGCAAGTAAAATGTGCCACGGTACAAGGTGTCACATAAATATCAATGAAAGAAAGTCTTACTTTACTAGGTGTACGCAAACTGGCGGGTGAGAAACGGCGAATGTGCCGCCATCTGTCGGCCATAACAATAAATTTTAGCAGCAACTCCATTACCATAATGATGCTGCGTTCGCCAATAGCAAGGGATAAATAAATCCGAAGGTATTTCCATGTACATATTTCATATGCTAACATGGAAAATTCGAATATGAGCGAGAAGAGAGAGGAGGGAGAGGGAGAGATATTTAATCGCTGGAGGGACTGGTGGATACTTGTATTTAAATAGAAGTAGGTAAAATATGCAAGTCCTTTAAACATTGCCGATTACGGTAGATTTAGAATGTGAGGCCCGGCTGATGACGTAACACATCAGGTGTGATTAAATGCAGATTGTTATGTTTCAAAAGATTACATTTTAATCAGTGAGGTAAATTAAAACAAATCACCACGTTATGAAGGGAAAACCGAAAGGTTTGTCAAACTTAGGCCCATATGATTTTTGGAAGCAGGGGACCCGGCTGTAAGGCGAGATATTGCTTGATGGTTAAGACCGGATCCCATACTTTATTGTTGTTCTTCAGATCTAGATGTGGTTTGCTGTGTTGAGGCTTCTGACGATGTAGCCAGGAGCCTCCATGTGACGGCCGAGAGAGAAACATGTATTAATATTTATGATTTAGATTTAGGTTCAATTTAGTTTGTGTCTTACCATAATTAATGTAGTTCTTTAATTCATGTAATTTATGTAATTGATTTAGTGAGCTCGCACGCTTGCTTTATATATTAAATTCTCTAGGGCCTTAAGCGCCGTTCCCATTGTTTTCTTACTTAGAAATTAAATGTGAAATTGACGTTAATCGAGTTTCTATGAAAAGTATAATTCTTAATCATTTTTTCGTTAAAAACTCTAAAATTGTTTAAATGTTACAACATGTCATATGCTCTGAGTCTATACAATATTGAAAAGAAATACGATGTAAATATAAATGCGATTTCGTTGATAAAATTGAATGCGATATACAATTACGTTGTTGATATAAGAGTTACATTGTTGTGGTAGCCACTCGTAAAATATAAACATTGGTGTAAAAGAAATATTGATATATTATAAAGTTTACCGTTACTTGAATATTTTATATAAAAATTTATATAAATCAAAAATAGTTTTCAAATATTTGCATATTGTTGGTGAAGATGTAATAAAATGTCCTCGAAAGGTTTGGGTAGTATCGGGTGCTACGTCGTTTCCTTTCTGGGTGTGTCGTTATGTAGGCGTGTGTCCTTAATGATTGCTGTAAGTCACTGCTTGTCTGGTCCATGTTGTTGTTTATGTAGTGTGTGTTGTTCTAGTCGTCCTTTCCCGTTGCTTTCTATCGTCTCCTTTTGCCATGTTGTGTAGATTAAGGGTCAATGAGGTGTGTTGAAGGTTAGGAGAAAGATTGCTATTGACAGCCAATACGAAAGACTTATTTGAGGGCCTTGGATAGGTTGGATTGATTAGTTAGGATAAATTGTCGAATTGTTGATGTTGTGTTTTAGTAAGATTGTCCCTCGCGTTGTTTCGTTTTTATTTGCTTGTTGCTTGTGCACGTGGAATATTTTTTTGTTTTGTGTGCAGCTATATGTCCGCAATATGAAACTAGTCAGGAAAACGAGTAGATTGTTCATTCTGTCTGCTTTTCTGCTATATTCATGTGTTGATCCAACGAAGTGTTTCCTTGGACCTGATGATTCCATTGATTTTGTTTGTCAACAGATCGGAGATAGCTGTTGCTATAAATATGTGTCCAGTCGATCGTTGAATTTTTGTCGATTCTTGATATTTTCTTTCTACAAAGCAGGATGTTTATTTTATCCATGTCGTTGAAGACTATAGTTATCATTCGAATTATTGATCTGCTAGTTAGCAGAGTGCGATTGTAATTGTACTTGTGATTGAAGGTTGATCTACTAGTCAGCAGAGTGTGATCGCGATTACCCTTATGATTAAAGGGTGCTTGTAGTCGTGTGTCGTCATCGTGATTGTCGATGGTGTAGTAGAGGCAATTCTGTCTCCACTATCGTTGTCAGCGGCCGCTATAACGAGTTGCTTAAATATTTGTCCGATTTCTTCTGCATGTACATCCTGTGATGTCGATTTGTATTAATCAGGAAACCAGTGTTAGCAAGGTGCTAAAATATGTGTGTCTGATTTACTGTGATTTGCATTAATTTTTCCTATCGATGATTAGGAAATCTGCTGCTGATGATAAGAATTATTTGATGATTGTGAATTTCTTTCATGTTGTGTCGAATTTTTATTTGTATGAGCGTGCTATATACCTTGCTATATTGAGCTTGTTGGATAAGCAGCTACTCTTCATTGTTAAATTCGGTTCTTTGCGATCGTGGGAATTGCAAGGTTGCACATTCCCGTCTTTGGTTGGCTTTAAGTCACTTCTGCGATAAGCGGTAACATTGATTTTATCGATGTACAAAATTAATTTTATGGTGGCGATAATGACTGAACAATGATAATACATTGCCGGTGCTTTTATTTATTAGAGCATCAATGGTGTTTTAAATCTGCCTTGGGTATGCCTAGTGAAATATTCTTTGGGACTTCCGCCTTGGTCACTTTTTATGTTGGTCCTTTTACTGAATATTTATTTGGCTTGATGAAGATGCACGTTTTTCTGACTTACATTTGAGGAGAAATCTCTCCGACTGAAAATCGGATTTCAGGAGATTTGAGGGGCGATATTCTCTACTCCCGATGAGGAGATTCTCTGACTGAACGGTCACAGGAGAAATGCGCGGCGTGGAAGTCATTTAAAATGATACCTTTTGTTTTCTCTCTCTCCTTTTGTAATGTAATCCGTCGGAGGATGTCGAAGAAGTTTTCTTTAATCAGATGGCTGCTTTAATTCGTTCTTGGGTCACCAGTTATATATGTCAAAATGTAGAGTATGTTGGAAGAAGGGGTCACCAATTTAGATGGCCTTGTGGAAAGGTCCTGTGTGAAGGAAGCGTTAATATCAAGTCGGAGGTTACCAGATATAGAAGTATGGTGACTTAGTGTGCTGAAGGTTACGTTGTTCAAAGAAGGGGTCGCCAATTTAGAAGTAATGAGACCCAGCTGTAGGTGTGGTATTGCCAGATATAAATGACCGGATTTCATCTCTATTGTGGTTCTTCGGAACCTCGGTATGTCGGCGGAGAGATGGTCATCAGTGTGGTTCGCTGTGTTGAGGCTCCTGGCGATCAAGCCAGGAGCCTTCGTGTGATGACAGAGAGAGAGAGAGAGAGAGAGAAACACGTATTAATATTTATGATTTATATTTAAGTTCAATTTCTTTGAGTGACTTACCATAATTGATGTAATTATTTGATTCATGTAATGTATGTAATTGGTTTAGTCAGCTCGCACGCTCGCTTTGTGTACTAAATTATCTAGGGACTTAAGCGCCATTCTATTGTTTTCTTACCTAGAAATTAAATATGAAATTGACTATAATCGAGTTTTTATGAAAAGTGTACTTTTTAATAATTATGCCGAGTTGATGTCATCCGTTTGGCGACGGAAGGTACGTTAACGTTTCCTTTAATTCTGCGTTGTCGTGAAAAAATATAAAGCTTGTGAGGGACCTTACAGATTATTGTTGTGTATGTACATATGTATAATATGTATATTATAATATTCAGGGTAGTCTAAAACAACTACCTACACTGACCATGTAAAGCATAAAATATCCTATTTGCCACTCCTGTAATGGCCCCATCAATGAAGAGGAGTTACTGTCTGCAAGGGGTTCAAATTTTACGACAGAGATTAAACTCATGACGGCCTAAATTCTTTTCCGCTTTAATTGCACTGAGAGAACAAGCTCTCCAACTTTTTTGTGTAGTTAATAGTGACCCTTTCGATGTTACAATAAACACGATAAAAGGGAAAATCAATATATGAAATGCAAATAATTTTAGGCTATGAAACCGACTTCTTCTTTAATTTTACACTTTTGAATTCATCATTAGACAAAAGATTAACTCTTTCGTTTAAGCAAATATATTGTGTTTCATTTTGCAAGGGCAAATCATCGATATGAATGAATCTTTCATGTAATAATATGTATATATTAAAATGACCCGTTTCTGTGCGTTTGATATCGCCCGTTCTACGATTATAATTCTAAAATAATTTCATCAAAGCAGTTCACGCGCTATGTAATAGATAGCGCTGTTCGCTCTATGCATTACTTATTTTTTGGTAATTTTGAAAGTTTGCTGCCGCTCTAGCGCCATCTGTGTCCACCTTTTATCAACTGAGTTTTGATAGCGCCCGGTCGTTGAATGCACAATCCATCCGCATAGAGCATCAAATATGACATACTAAATTAAAAAAAAACCTAACCTCACAGACGTATACATACTTTTTGATGTCTTGCAAATAGAAGAACCGTAGCTCATACATATCCCAAATCAACTGTTCTCTGCGCTTCAGTCATAACTATCGATTGGCGAAATGGTTTTTTTAAATTGGACATAGTTTACTCGAGTTATCGTGCATAGTAACAAAACTTCGCAAGATTGTAAGACTTAGTTCTCTCGAAGGAGGGAGGGGGAGTCTTATACTTTTAGTACAATGGGCAAGTGCTCAGTAATGCCGCTATATGCGAGCAGCTTATTTTCAGGACTTACCCTAGTTTAATTATTACAAATGTAATCAAAAATCGTAGATTTTATCATTTTACATGTCTAATGGAAGCTGAATAATTAAAAAACTAGACAAAACTTGATGTATAACAATTAAAACATGTAGCAATTAAGTCCATTCATCATAATAAAAAGCCAAAATTATTAAAAGAAACAGAATAACCGAAATACGTTAATTATATTAATATAAATAAAGTAGTAAAAAAATATCCCACTAACACTCACTGGTCGACATTTTTTTTTAAGTGCAGTCCCTCAAGCATAGCTAATTTTTTTATATGTATTTACTATTGTTAAACACAAAATGAAAC
>JAOPUG010000037.1:19073177-19084500 GCA_027564375.1 Micropterix facetella | reverse complement strand
CCATACAAAGTTTTGGAAAGCTTTTTCTCTCAGAGCTATTAAAGCGGAATAATATTTGGGAAGTCATGAGTTTTATCCCCCCCACATAGTATTTGAACCCCTTCCACACAATAATTGCGCTTAATTGAGGGAGTCATTATAGGAGTGGCACAATAGATCTCTTGTGGTGTACGTGCTCAGTTTAGGTAGTTCTTTTAAACTACCATGAATATATTAATATATTATACAAACCTACAAGAAAACAATCATACGGGCTGAAGTTTGTCAAACAGCTTGGGTTTTTCCCCTGCCCCAGTTTTGATTAATTGTATTCATTAAAGTTTAAATTTATATCAAGAAGTATTGTTTATTAAATTAAATTAAATTATCGTAAATTTTACGATTGTTTAGCTTTAATGTTATGTAGCTTTAATATTTACGAATAAAAAACGCGATATCCGCATATCAAATTCTATGGCTTCGAAGGGGGAGTGAATAGGGTGGTAAAGTGGACGCTCATATGTGGCAAGACAGCTGTCCTAAACGTACCACAGTCGGTCGTTAGTCCGGAGGCCACCGCTCACCCCCCAGAAGTGTAAAGAGTATTATGATGGGCCCGACCTTGGTCAGTGAATTCCATGGCAACTCCGTTTGTACTTATTTACTACTTTGAACAGCTTAGCTTTCTAGGCTTAAATATATTACTTCTCGCCGATATAACATATACTTCATGGATCATGAATGAAATAACATATACTTGGCATATAATAACAAATATTATAATCTTATTCGTAATCTTCTGCTCAAGCTACGCACACTCTGTTAAAGTTAATGAATAACTTTTGATATTAATATTTAAAAAAACTATTTACTACCTACCATGCTTTATTGCCTCTTTCCAGTAAATAACATATCCAACAGGGTCACCATTCCATGATTCTTTAGGAAATGCCTGTGAATATTAAATCCCTGTTAATATTTACTTCAAACATGCATACTACAAAGAAAATAATAAGGTATCAATGTTTGGAAATAATGTTGACATGATTTTCCCTTTTTTTTGGATTTCATAGAAAAAATGATACAGACGAAAATGGTGGATGTATTTCAAAATTTTGTGGTTGGATTTTTTGAACATGAAGATTGTCCCGGTAAAGAGGGCAGTTTTTACAAGCTTATATTCAACTTGCAATGTTTGTATGTCAGTTTGTTTCTTCAGGTGAAATCTTGCAAGCTGAATTAGAACCACTTCCTCTTATTGGTTTAGTTCTAATGACAATGCATTTTTATAGTAAGCATGACCTGCATCGACATCCAGGATTAGCTCCAAATAAAGGAATTCTTCAACGGGTAACAAGACAGACACGAAATTTTGTGTACGCATTTAATTATGATAGCCGGTTTTTAGTTTTATCATGACATGGTTGTGGCACTCAGGGTTGGAAACTTCTGAATGGATAGTAGCAGAGACATAAAATGTTGTATACGCAATCAATTATGATAACATATTCTAAGTGTCACTATGACATGGATAATGCACTCAAGGTTAGCTCCTAAAGAGGGAACTCCTTAACGGTTAACAGCACATAAATATTGTATACGCATTTGATTGTGAAAACCCGTTCTAGGTTTCACTATGACATGGCTACTGCCCTCGGGGTTGGATTCCGAGTGACGAAGGAACCGTTGAAAATTCAACAGCACATGCATCATATATTGTATATGCATCGATTTATGATAACCGGTTCTAATGTCTGGAATAATGGGTAGTGCAGTGCGCTTTGGTTGGCGTCATTATATGACTTGTGTAATTTGGCGAGATGGGCGTTATAAGCATTGGTTTACAATCTGTCCAGGAGAAGAATAGGTCCAAATCAAAATCATAAGTACAAACTTAGAAACATGTCCAGCGAAAACTAAAAAATAAATTAATAGTAAAAAATATTTTTAAATACAAGCTTTTATGAATGCTCTAAAAAGAAGAAAATAAATTTGAAATTAAATCAAACCCATCAATTTATTACATTATACAATTTGTATGATATAAAAGCATGTTGCGAGATTTACCTGTGCCAATAAACAAGAATACTTCGAAATACTTAAAATCTTTTATATGATATGATTTTCCTGTATAAATAAAAAAGAATACAATAAGTAACTTGATATTGACACATGTAATTCTAAGAAAAAATGTATGTATTTCATAAAATAAATTTATCCAGGTAAATCTCACGACAAGCTTTTATATCATATAAATTACATAATGTAATAAATCTATGGGTTTGATTTAATTTAAAGATTATTTTCTTCTTTTTAGATCATTTAAATAAAGGCTTGTTTTTAAAAATGTTTTTTTTACTAATAATTTATTTATAACACAAAATCGCTAAAGTATGGCAAATGTTTGCGCGTCCCGGAGCACTGAGCGAGACTTTATAGATCAAAAAATATGATTTATTTCATAAAACGAGGTATATGTCAAAAAATCTTATCTATTCTGGATAACACTTGATTGAAAAATAGCAATTGGTTGAAAAATAGCAATTGATTGAAAAATATATAAATACACACCTGCCACATCACCTGCAATTCTTTCGGTCGAAACGGGCGAACAACTACATTTCTAGGTGCTTCAGATGGTGCTAAAACAAAATAGGTACGAATACTAAAATGTGGTGGAATGCGCTCTATGTTAATTTATAATCAGGCAAAGATATAGCTTAGATTGTGATATTGATTAAAGAAATAAAAGTTATAATTACCTTCTTCTATCGTCTTGGCTACAATGGCTTGAGTATATGGACTGTTATCAATTTTATTCACCGATTGTAATCGAAATATATACGACCTTCCAGGTTCTAGATCTTTTACTACGTAACTCTCCAATCGGGCATTCTGGACTCTAATAAAAATAATAAGGAATAAATGTTATGATTATTAGTCGATAGTCATATTTTTTAATCGAAAAACAATTGCTATTTTCTCGCTCTCGCAATTCACACAGCCCGGCTATGTAATCATCTCCTTATATCATAAGAAGCTCTTCTTCTACTTTCTCCTTCAAATCATCATTAGAGAAATATTTCTTATTTCTCAAATCCTAACAAACATATTCTTCCTTTCCGTTCCTATACATACATCAGACAGACAAACACAATGAATCAATCTCACAAATGATTTGTCGTCATAATAAAAATAATTATTCAAATAAAAGCCATTTTTTAAATTTACCACGTTTTTAAATGGACTAAAAAGTATAAAATAATGTATCCTAGCGCCATACAGAAAACTAAAAACGTGGAGCGCATGCAATAGATAATTAATTGATACATGAATGATTCATAGCTCACACCTAAGTCACTAACAATAGCGTCCCACAATTCATCACAAATGTATTAAAGCTTTTCAAATCCTGCATGCGGATTGTCAAAGAGCGACAACCGCATCAGAATGTGTTTATCGACTCCGCTACCTGCCACTTAGTTTAGGTTCAAGAAAGTATGTGTTCTGGAATACAAGAATCCCAAGGATCAACGATATCAAATGTTGAGATTTGAGGATAATCAAGCAGTTGGACTTTGCTCAAACATATTTGAGCGATAAGAAAAACGTCCAAGACAGCAAGATCAGGCTTATTATTTCCCAAATGTGTACCTATTTGAATTTAGGATGAATTGTGATTGATGAATTGCTTAGGTGTTAACTGAGATCTATTTATGCATCAATTAATTATCTATTGCATGCGCCATACATTTTCGTTTTCTGTATGGATCTAGGAGCAATTAGTTTATACTTTTTAGTCTATTTTAAAAACGTGCTAAATTAAAAATTGTTTTTATTTAAATAATTATTTTCTGCTTTTGGTCTTATGTAACATTGTAAATATATGACTATAATATTTTAAGTTATGGCTATGTGTCGGTCATCTTTTTTTGTATACTTTCATATTGTAGACAGCTGTAGAGCCGGTGTCTCTTTCATTTATGCTCCCTTTTTTTACTTAGAGCAATATCGAGGAGTTGTTGTAATAGTTTCTCCTCTTTCTCCTCACATAGCTATTCCAGAATTGGCCCACTTCGAACACCCTTGACAAATTTATTTTTTATTTTCCCTTCTAACAGATTTCCGAAACTACAATTCATTGCCGCCTGTTTTATTTTAACGAACCATTCGTTTAGTGAGTCTCCAGTGCCTTCATAAAACTGGCATTTTTGCCTGTACACGGAGATCCTTTTCGTGAACTGTTTATTCAGTAGAACGCACAATTCCGCGTAGCTTTTCTTTTCAGGTCATATCGGATGACACATTTTTCTAACGACGGTATACGTTTTGTGTCCAACCAGCGTGAGCAAAACTGGGATTTTTCTGCTCTCTTTGACATAATTTGTTCGAAATACTGTTCTGGTCTTTCTACGTATACTGACAAGTCGTCTTCTTCGGGTTTGAAATCCGCAAGCGTGCCAATGGAAGCACGCGTCGTCACAAACAGAGTTCCTGGATTTTCACGGGTTTTTGTCCTCCGCCATTTTAATCCTCGTTACCAATTGTTATATATCGGACTATCAGACTACTTCATAAGAAAATACCTTTTACTAGAATAAATACACCGCAGTTACGAAGCACATTTTATTTCCGCCTTTTTAACAAGAATGACATTTCCGGCCTTCCTTATTCTATAACATTATTTCCCGTCCCCGGCTAAATTGCTCCAATACATGACAAAGTTACAGGCAGCGCTGTGCTTTGTTTGCAGCGTAATTCGGATCACCACTGCTAGATGGGTTTGTTTATTTAATATGAGTAATAATCGGAATCATCGAATTAAAATTATACTATATTGCACTGTGTTCATAACCAAAGGTGTGTGCAAAATTTCAGCATGATCGGATATCGAAAAGTCAGTTTAAAATCGATTGTAAACTTTGTACCGAAAAGACACAGACGACAAACAGACGTACAAGAAAGCGACGTAATAAAAACGTATTAAATAGGCACAACTGTCATTTTGGAATAGCAAAATATTCTGTATTTTAAATATTTTTGTTTGAGTGCTATTTACAGAAATATACCAAAAAAAAGGGCTTAAATGAAAATTATTTCATAGGTTTACTAATTAAAAAGTGAAATTTTACTTGTATTCTAATGACTTGTATCCTTAGAAACGATCCGTTGGTAACGCAATCTTGGTTAGCAGCCGCGATATGTTAGAGTCACGAATTACCATGCATATTAGGTAGATTAATTATGGCACCTGCTACGGGCGAACTCGTCTACCCCGGAGCGTTTTAACGAAATTTATCGCTTTATCACCCCGAGGCGAAACACAGAGACTTGGGGACGTAGACAAATCTACGTACGAAGCTCCACCACTGCCCGTTAGAGTCCAATACCTTACGGCGAGGCACAGGGAAATGCCACCCTGCGGGCAGCCTCACCCCCTTAACTCCCAGATTTAGTCGGATTCCTCCGACTACCCATCTGGTTACAGGTTCGAGGTCGCTTGCGCGGTCCTCTACCTCTGAGAGCGGTATTTCTGACTGGAATATAGCGGATACGGGGCGGTCATTACTCGGCAAATCTCACCCGAGATCGGGTGGCCCAACTATCATTTCTATGGATAAGCAGCTGGAGGTACCTACGTATCCCCACTTTCTTAAGAAGTATACACTTCTAAACTCCTCCAGGTATTAGTCAGTTACAACACGGCCGGTTTGCCCGCCCCGTGCGCCAGCTCTCCAGATCAGCCCGAGTTTCCGTCCTTAGGTCCACCGAACAGCGGGTTCCCAGGGTTGGTTCCTCGCGATAAAACTGGCGGTAATTTTCTCTCAAATTAACGCTATAAACTAAGTGGCCACACTTTAAAGGTTAAAGTCAATGCCCAATATTGTCATAAAAATGGCGATAAATGTTCCACAAATCAATATGGACGCAGAAAAGTGGTTCAGTATGGTTTATCATGGCTATATAAACAAGGTTGAGTTTGATGTATTTCCAAAAACTCAATCACTCTTTCATGTGTCCACTCCATAGCCATAGAATAAGTAGCCACAGTTAGGGAAGATGTGCTTAAGATGAGATACTCGATAAGATGACATAGGGTTCATATATTTTCAAATGAAAGCGCGAGAACCGTGACGACAATGTTTACTCGTCGACAGATAGATGGCGCAGCTAGCCCAAAGCTGCATGGTTGTCAGTCTGCGGCGGGTTATTTTAATTTTGCTCTCTCAATAATTTATTTGCGTTGTGATAGTAGTGCTGATAATGCAAAGCAGGTAAGTGTTTCTTTTTGTCTAAGTATTTTTATACGTGCTAGCATTGTTTTAGGCCAGATATATGAAACCAAAATTAAATTAACCTCAACGGTTTTCTATTAAAAGTGTATTGTATCGAGGCCCACGCGGTGGGGTAAAATGACATAGTTGGAGCGGGTTAAAAATGACATGGTATGTAATCTTATTCTAAGTCTTTTTTGATGCACGATATGAATAGTTTAATTAATTTCAGCATGCCCGCAAACTACAAAAGAATATCTACACGGGATTCGTAGAAGAAAGACGATATGGCTGCAGCTATAGAAGCCGTCAGGGAACAGAGGATGGGATGGCTTTGTGCATCCAAACGATTCAATATTCCTCAAGCTACCCTACGTCGACACTTCCACAACATGCCTGTGAACTTGGGCTGCTACAAACCCACTTTCAGCTCGGAGGTGGATAAGCAGTTGATCGACCACATTCATCAAATGGAAGAGAGACTGTTTGGTCTGACGACGACTGACGTTAGGAGTCTGGCGTATTAGCTTACAGTTAATTTGCGAACACAACACAGATTTGACATCTCTACTAAATTGGCTGGCTGGGACTGGCTGAAGGGATTTATAGACTGTAATCCCAGTCTTACGTTGAGGTCACCTGAACCAACTTCTGCTGCCAGAGCGAAGGTTTTCAATAAACCTCAAGTGACTAAGTGCTTTACCCTGTTGGAGAAGATCTAAAATATGGATGAATCTGGTTTAAACAATGTCCAGAAACCACCCAAAGTCATTGTCCTAAAATGAAAGATGCAAGTTGGTGCACTAACGAGCGCAGAGCGAGGTGAGCTATGGTGGCCTGTGCCAATGCCATTGGAAATTTGGTAAGTATTAATTATTTTACCTACCTATTTAAAATAAGACAAGTAGCCAAGCATCAATTGTTTCCTATCTGGTTTCTTTTGTGTTGTAGATACCGGCGGCACTCATATTCCCAAGCAAAAACCATAAAGCGGAATACTTTGAAGGTGCACCTCCGGACACTCTTGAGCTGTGCTACGAAAGTGGATACATGGTAGGCGAACTCTTCCTCAAATGGATGAAACATTTCGTCGATTCGGTAAGCAGTAATCCAGTCAACAAGGTCTTTTTAATACTCGATGGGCACGCTAGTCATACACATCTCGAATCACAAGAGTATGCAAAGACCAACGGCGTGATACTCCTGTACCTGCCACCGCACTGCACCCACCCATAAGATGCAGCCATTGGACGTTTCATTCTTCTGCCCACTAGAAACGTACTAGGACAACGAATTTACCACCTGGCTGAGAAACCTTCCGGGTAGAACGGTTGGGTTGTACCAGGTAGCTTTCATATTCAGAATAGGTAACGGAAATGCAGCATCTGTCCGCAACATCATAAGCGGATTTCAGAGCGCTGGAATATATCCACTTCATCCGAATATCTTTCCGAATCATTTGTTTTTACCTGCTGAAGTGACGGAAAATGACTTAGAGATGGAAAGCGATACATTTTCAGTTCTCCCCAGATAGCTTCTACAGGATATAAACTATCCTCAAGGAGGTAAACCGAATAACAGTATCTTACAACTTAATGAACATGATCCTCCTAGATCAAATGAGTCTGCACAAATAATAAACAGCCCAGGACCACCGACGTTTTTCGAACCTCAACCTGGAACCTCGCGTTCAATATTGACACCTAGCACGAAGAATATTCTAGAAGTCCTCTCGCCCATGCCAAGATCTGTTATCACAGGGAAGCTGAGAAACCTAAGAAAAAACCTATGGGTCTCAAATTATCACTACATCACCCTTCATGAACGAGGTCAAAGCTCAAGGTGCAAATGAAGAAGGACAAAGAAAATAAAAGAAATATGCGAGCTCGAACTCAAATATAGAAAAGGATCTTCAGTTATGAAGAAGAAGAGGATCCAATCACCCAGAACGACGAGGCTGATAATAACGACGACGCAGCGTGCATATACTGTAATGATATGTATAGCAAGTCAAAACCTGGAAAACACTGGCTACGTTGTCAGTTGTGCTACCTGTAGTGTCATGCATTGTGCTCAGGTGCTTCGTCAAGAGCCAAACATTATATTTGTGACCTATGTGCATAGAGTGGTTAGAACATACCTGTATGCCATCTTAGCTATGTTAGAATTTCAGTGTTTTAATTTTTTTACATGATGTGTATTATTATAATATAAAACTTATGTGAACGTGATTCATAAACAAAGAGTCAATTCGATTTCGTTGGATTTAATTTCAAAAACCCCCAAAAAAAAGTATGTCATCTGTCATCTTGAGCACATCTCCCCTATCGTCTATCAACAGTTGCTCAGTGCGGGAAACAAACATGTGTGATCACGTCGGTTCACAGTGGACAATGACAAACGTAGTGTGGCTACTAGAAGCATAATTATCGCGATAAATCTCTTTGATCTGCCAAATAATATCGCCATACAAGCTATCGCCTAACGCCAAACGGTATTGTGAATGCCGTTGACAAATTATTGCAAGTAGCGGCTACACCAATATTTAATGTCCATTAAAGCGATAATCAACGGAGATTGCCGTTAGTGTGGACCCAGCATCATACGTAAATCTTTAAAAATATACGTACTATTTTTTAGATCTCGGTTCGAGTTTATCGATGCCTACACTGATATTGTGTGGCCTGTTTCAGTATTTTATTCCTATGCTGAGCGACCAGATTGTATCTGACGGACAACTTTACAGGACGACTTGATCTCGTTGTACCCGTCTTGCTATTGATGTCGACTGAACTCTTTTTTTTCGTTCGAGTGCAGCGTAATCTTTGGTCTACGAGAGTCACAAGCCCGAGTACTAGGCGGAGGGCGCGTCAAAGGAAAAGCCGGATTATAAGGGTCGAAGGCCTGTAAATAATGGCCATAGGTTCGAGTACCAGGCGAAGAATGCGACGATGGCGTGGGCTAACGCATAGTAAAATATATATGACAATTATTCAAAGCATTCGTTTTCCTGATATGTGCGTCGAAAGCATCTTACACAATGTAAAACTAATAAATAAACAGATAGGAAAATATAGGCTTACTCATCCATGATATCATCCATCAGAGGTATTGTGATGTTAGTGGTACGTTTGTCCCAACTACCATTTAGGGCAAAACCCCCAGTATCTATTGAAGTGGCCCGATATTGAAGGATATGGTGCAAGATTGGACTTCCACCGTCGAAGCCAATATTCCAAGATAGTGAGACACTGCGACTGGTGACTTCGACCACGCGGATTCCCGATGGTGCATCGGGGCGTTCTGATGAAAACAGGAAAGGTCGAATCATCGATAATAAGACAGAAGAAGCTACAAGTGAATGAAGATTGTATGGTGCACCCACCTTGCACGACCAGATTGATGATTCCTTCGCTTCTTCCGTGAGGATTTTCTACGAGGCATTTATACACACCAGAGTCTTGACTCCTCACGTTATTAATGATCAGTTCAGATTTGATTCTAGTGCCATCTAACACTGATGTCTGTCTTGAAGTTTCGCTGAAAAATTAATTAAATATTGGAGCTACCTATAACTTTAATAATATCTGAATTTGCAATCTGTTCTCTCAGGGATAGGTGACTTGAACACAAGCGAATACGCTGCCCATTGGAAAATTCAACTGGGCACCAGCAATTTAAAATGTTATTTAAATAGGTTTAAGCTTACACTTCCAGATCCCAGTAACCCCGATTATTGTAGTTATTTAGAGAAAATATCACATCCTTTCTGTAGCAACACCCCTTGCACTGCTAGAAATATTTTATTGGGCTGTAAGTCGGTCTTACTTCAATACAGGTATACCAATCGCCGTGACAAAGCCCTTGCTGTTATTAGGGCAGTAATTCGTTTTTCAGTGGCTCATCTCAGCAAGGATTTCATAGTACCTAACAAATCCTCAATACAGTTTTTGCGGAATGTCTCAAAAGGAAAAAAAACATTCCATTTCAGCCTTCTTCTCAACAATCGAGAAAGTTTCGGACTCGATTCTGGCATTCGGTTCGGTCTCTAAGCAGTTATTTTCTTGAAAGTCTCGGATGCACAGTTCTCCATCCAGATATAGTGATACACTTCCTATCTCGATAAATAACCCCTGCTGTAGAAATAACAGTTTCATGAGAATCAAATATCCCAAAAACCCACTAGTAAAAACTAAATAAATACCGTGATCTTACAAATGGGTCTCTCTAGAAAAATCATTAATTCTTTTAGTAACAATTATTAATAAATGGGGAGTATCTTTCCCATCTGAGGGTTAGCGATGACACAGTTATACTTTCTGAGGATGAAGATGGCTTAAAAAACATGCTTGAGGTTTTTTGTCATACCTCAATGCATATGGGTTTAAGTATCAACACCTTCAAGATCAAAGTGATGAATAACATATTGGGTAACTTTTTATACTACATTCCGCATAATCAACAATCTCGTGGAGGGCTTTTAGGGAATTATTCTATTACAGTTACATACGACGGATACAAGTATGATAGGTAGAAAACGTATTTAATTAGAAAGTATTTAAATTAAAATCTTCGGTGAATTTAGAGTAATACTTTAAATAAAACTGACCTCCGCTTATCAGACCTCAAGACTTGAGAATGTCTAATCCAAGTAAGAGTTAACGGTGCATCTCCTGTTGCCTCGCACGGAAGTCGAGCTATTCCAGCATATCCAAATGTTACGTTTTTTATGACCTGGGATACTTGTGGTGGTTCTGAAATAAAACGATAATTAGCGCGATATACCGAAGAAGTGTGGTTTATTAATAATTAAATAACGAATTCTTAGAAGATATAGCCGTTTTCAATCATTATTGGTTTACACATAATATAATAATACACTTTCTTGTATTTTGGGGTAACTGACTTGTAGTTTCTTTATTTAATTTATCATAATATATAGTTACGCTGATCACTGACTCACTGACTCAATATGTAACGCTGTGGTGTAACGCTGTAGACGATGTGTAAGGCTGGGCGGTGGCGGGGCGGGAAAAAAAAGGGGGGGTGGAAAGAGTGGGAGGAAGAGA
>JAOPUG010000037.1:18684010-18697363 GCA_027564375.1 Micropterix facetella | reverse complement strand
CATGATCAGCAGAAATATCGGGTTCCACGTCGCTGCAATCCTCGTCTGGCATCTCTTCCTCATCTGACAACTCCTCCAGCCATTTTCGAATTTGATCTTCCTTTGCATTCATTTTTGCACTAAAACAATACAAATGATTGAATACATAAAACTTACGCAACCATCTACGTGCGGTCACGGTGACCGCTGTTCGACTTTGTTTACTTACCTGGGAGAAACGCGCGCACGTCCGCACTCGGTAAGCGCAAGCGCGGTACTAAATGAAGTGTAGAAAAGGTACATGGACGCACACTATCGTACGTTGCACGTACGTTGTTTGGATCCAAACAATCGTGTCGGTCATGGTGACCGCTGGTAGGTGGTTAAGGGTTAAATCCAAAGTTTTCACCTAGAATGTGAGATCGAGGTCTTCCAGAGCTATTGCTGTCTGGAGAAGTTCGATCTGGCACAGCGAGGGCCAACGCCGGAGCATCTGTAAATGGTGACCGAGCTATTCTGCTATAATTCGAAGAGAAGACTGAAATCTGCCCATTCATTTGTTTCATTTATCGAGCTCCCCTATTGGGAATCCACCGAACCTGATCGATGGGTATTGTAACCCTTTAGCAGGGATTCCAGTGTGGCTGGCCTGTTGAACTGGCTAGTAAATGATTCATCGTAGGGCATGTTAGGTTCTGCGATTGATGTCCAGTTAAGGATGTGTCAATACTACGGGCGAATTCATCACCCCATGATGTTTTAACGACTGTTGTCATTCTATCACTTTGAGATGAACGTAGAGACTTTGATACAGATACAATCCACGTCAGGCAACGCCAACAATCCGGAAGAGTCCAACGCCATACGGCCAGGTACTGGTAATGGCCACCCAACGGGCAGCCTCACCCCCTTACTACCAGATTTGGACGGATTTCTCTATCCTCCAGTTTGGTTACAAATTCGAGGTCGCTTGCGTGGTCTCTATCTAATGTAAGCGGTAATTCTTTCCTCCAATTTATCGCGGATCCAAAGCGTCCTTTGCTCGTCAGTATCACTCGGGATCAGGTGGCCAATGGATAGGTCACATCAGGTCTACATCTACCCTCGCTGTTATAGGAAACATACATTTCAGACTGCCCTGGTTATTTACTGATTAAGCAGTGTGGGTAAAAAACAGTGTGTGCATCGACCGCCCTGTTCCGCCCAAGATTTTCCCCCGGATCCGCACTAATCCGCGTTCCAAACTGTCAACGGCTACAGTTTACAGACCGTAAGCAGTGGTTATAGCTGCCCTTCCAGGTTAAGGTTCTCCCCGAGGAGGCTACGAGATAGGAGCTGAACGTTTAGTTGGGCCGACTAAAGATAACATAAATAGGCTATCATGCCCCAACCTGCATGGAACCGTTAGGAACCCGACTGGTGTCCAGTAATTGTTCTTCATTCCTCCCTCTTCTCTCTTCTGTCTTCCTCTTCTCTGCGCTCACCAAGTATATCCGCTCCAAGTATACCCGCCAAAGGTAAAAAAGGCGTTTGACGTCTGAAAAAGACTTATCATTACATTTAATTTAACAAAATATATTAGCGTAAAGTAGAGAAAGGGGGTATGTAAGAAGTCCGCCTATAGGTGCGGTAACTTGTGTTCATAGCAGCACTTGAAAGACACCAGAAGTAGGGCTGTAGGTTAACTGGTCGGATACAGAATATCGCCGTTATATCGAATGGTGTTAAGGATTCTCTGCATTTGCAATCGTTACCATGAAGTAAGCACTCAAAGCACCCAATACGCACATAGGCATTTTTTCTGGGGCTTCAAATGTTCACGCCCAAAGGCGACATTCGTTATCTTGGATTATTAGGTATAATCGGCGTCTGTTTCTGGCTGAAGTGCCGGACTACAGAGGTAGTTAGAGGCTGCGGTAGCAGAGGATAAGGGGGTAATTTACGGCTGCGGTGGCAGACTTCGGGGATAGTCGGCAGCTGCAGCGGCGGATGGAGTCTCGGGTGTTGGGAACCTACACACGTGACACCTGCCGGCATGGGAGAGTGGTGGCCGGCAGGTGAGCAACCGCGCGAGATCGCATATTCGGATCTCCGCGGGTTGTGGACCGCCGCGCAAGATACCTCGATTGGCAAGAGACGGCGGCCGGCAGATAAACCGCCGCACGAGCCCGCCGAAGAGCTCTTCTTAAAAGAGTGACGCTCGCGGGGGCGCATATTCGGGTCTCCGCAGGTTGTGGACCGCCGCGCACGGCGCTTCGATTGGCAAAAGACGGCGGCCGGCGGATAAACCGCCTCACGAGTCCACCTAAGAGCTTTTCTTAAAAGGACCTCTCGTCTTCGTGGCCGCTGGCTGCTTCACGCAGTGTCAGCCAATCGGACGTGTGATTTCACTTGCGGGGTTGCGTGGTGGGGGAACCGCTAGCGGTCGCGCCCTCTCTCTGGCACGATTTATCTCTTTTCGCACAGTGGATGACGCTCGCCGGAAAAGCTGCTCGATTTCGCTTTGTCCCTTTCTCGCTCGCTTTACCTCTTCCCATAAACTGCCTTGCGTTTTTACTTATCACGCATTGACTACTTCCACACCTGAGCTGGCTCTTTCAAAACGACAGTCTCTTCTCTGATGCGAATGCCAGACGATCTTTTCTGTGATGAGGATCTCCGCAATTTCTTTTGCACGCCGATATGCGCAAGAGTTGATATTAAGCTCCTTTCCATATTCCTTTCCGGAATTTTTGTGGTATAAATATATTTAAGCCATGACTGTCAACAGCCGATCAAATAAGATTAATTATAATAATCGAATTGAACTTAAAATCTCCAATAAGGACTCTCAGTCCTAGCACTTGTACCCCTGTAACTATAATGGTGAGTGTTACGCCGTGTTCAATTATGTAGAAAAACTATGGTAAATATTTTCATTTCACAGGTTGGAGTATCTGGTGCATCATTTACACTAAAGTGCTCCACGAATAAAGAAACGGATGAGCCAATTAAATGGTTTCATGAAGGAAACCTTCTGAGAGATCCTCAATTCCTCGATAAGTATGTCTTAAAAAGTAATAAGCAGATCCTGGAAATCAATAATCTTCAAGAAGGCGACGTTGGTATATATCAGTGCGCTGCTAAGTACTTAGACGAATCGTATCAAAGTATTGCTACCGTGAAATTGGGCGGTAAGTATCTATATTAAATATTGAAATTGCATGATGAAATGTTAATTCATGGGCAAGCAATTTTATTAAGTAATTACTTTCAGATGTACATCCACGGGTCTTAATCAAGGTTCCAAAAGACATATATCAGGTTCACCAGCGAGTCTCATTAGTTTGTTTTGTTTCTGGTTTGCCAAAACCTATAGTTTCCTGGACTTTGGATGGGAAGGAATTGAGTTTTACAAAACCAATCAGGTTTGATTTGTTTGTACTAATTACATAATTAGAATTATTCTCTATATTCCTTTTATATGACTGTGATATACCAGCGAGTGTTATCTTTTTCCAGTTGAAAGAGAGAGAGAGGTAATTGCATTCGCCGTGGAGTGGGGGTAGGATTATTATAAAGGGTATAAATCCCGCAATAAGTTTTGAGTCCTGACACGCACACCAATGCACCTAAACCAAGTAGCAGGCGACCCGGCCCAGGTAGCTGGCAATGTTAGGGTCATATAGCGGTTATAGTTGTTCACAAGGCAATTTGATTTTCTGTCTCATGCGAAATTTTGTATGTGTTTGGCTTATATATTATATGAATACATTTCTGAGCTCGCGTGTGAGGGATCAAGCAATTTGCGCATTCACATACACGTATTCAATTACTTTTATTTTTATTATTGAAAATCCTATTGTAACGAAAATTAAGTTTAAGTATGTAACAATTTATAATATTAATTGGCACTTTTAAGCGAGGTAAGTCCAGTCGCAAGAATGATGGCCCTATATTTAGTCTTTGATGAATCCCCGTTCTGTTTTGTCACTACTGGAGAGAAAGAACTGGAACTTCTGATTTGTGTATGATGTAATGCAAAACCATAAACTAAATACATTATGTATTTAGTTTATGGTTTTATTTAACCTAGCTCCGCTATTCGTTAAATAATTGCTTCGCGCCTCTTATGGTTTGATTATTTTCTTCGCATTATATCGAAGTAGATTTAATTTGGAAAAGTAAAATTGTTAATTTCCGTTAATTATTTTTTCTTGCTATAGTTCATACTTTTTAGAAAACAGCCTTTTTCTAGTCGCTTTACAAATAACCGTATTAAATGAACCGCGAAAAACTTGCTATTAAAATCATTTCTTTAGTTAAAAGTATTCATTATACCTCATTTGATCAAATAGATATTTAATTAAGTTACATAATGTTATCGCATAATGTATACGACAATTTAAGTAATCTAATCTATATTCACTAATTGTTCTGAATGCAACATTAAACTGGCAGGGTGAAACCCCCAAGGGGTTTTCAAAATTAAGCCATTATCTAAAACCGCTCGGTTTCCGTCGCGTCGGTATCAGACAAACATGCGACGATGCAAGAGTCGTGGGGCACGTTTCACGGCCGCGGGCCGCAGCCATATCGACTGATGCCGCTAGCGGCGTCTCGCTCGATTGTCAGATTCTAAAACAGAAACATTAAAGAATTTTCAATCGCCATCTATCGGCTTAAATTCTACAAGAAAACTTGTGGCGACACTATAGAATATTAATAATTTTAAAAGTAGGTTCAAAATTCAACAAAATATCTCTTGTAGATGCATACTGCTTTAATACATTCGTTTTGCTATTTTGGTAGAGAAATGGCAGTAACAAACTTAACTGACTTGAAACAAAAGAATGGTAGGTCGGACATATCCCAACTGGTATCTGCGCATTGTTAATAAGTATAGATTGGCGAAAGATTTTTTGAAATCGGACGTAGTTTACTCGAGTTATCATGCATTGTAACAAAACCTTGCAGGATTGTAAGACTTGGTCCCCTCAGTGAAGGCCGAAATAATAGCTCCTAATTATACCTAAGTACGAAATATCTTAATTCAATGACTTTTAGAACTAAAAAATAACCCTTGGTTTGGAGTTTAATATTTTTGTAATTAAAATTAATACCAAAATTCAGTGTCTATTATTATGATTATCCACTATAATTCCTGGAGAATTATAAGGTCCTTCTTCCATGATATTTATTTCTTTATGACAAATCTTATCATTTCGCTATCTGACGCTATAAATATCAATGTTCCTTTATCTCAAAGCCGTGGCAACGAGCTTTCCTCTCGAACGAGCTCACCCTAATTAGTTTTATCCAAAGGCAAAGAGAGTATTGCTTGATAGAAGTGTTTCTAATGGGACTGCATTATAAATGATTCCCTTGATGAACGTTCAGCTGTACGACTAAGCTCTCTTTGAAAATGGCTCGTTCGTTTCCATTGATATAACGCCTTTCGGACAGGATTAAACCATTTCTTAATTAGTGTGAAAGTTCAGTGGTGTTTATTAATATATAGGTAATCATTTAATTTATTTACCTATAATAATACTAATTACAGAAGTATAATATTACTTAATTAAACTGTATTAAAATTCACAATTTTATCATAATAAATCCAATTCGAAAGCAGTAATTCAAACATTTTAACCATTTAGTTAAAGCTATCATCACTAGGATCTTTTTTCTAAAAGGATAATAAATAGCATAAATATGCTTTATTTATATTATTGGATATAATGTGATTAATGCTAAAGCTCTGATTCTAAACCAGTGTTTGCCGAACTAATCTTATTATTGGCCTGCAAATAGGTTCTTTTCAAATTCCTCTTTTTATTCTCTGATTAAACATTTTTTAAAACTTTAAACATAGGGATAGTCGTCATTTATGAGTAGGTATTGCCAGAACTGTCACCTATAATTCTTCAGATAATGCATAAAAAATTGCTAGAAGCTCTTAAATCAATATTTAATACTAGTTGGCTGTAGCGCACCTGAGCGCCTGTTATCAAATAGATACAATTTCGAACGTTACAGAGGCCGTTCAATTAAACTTTAAAAAAAATTTTTTGAAAAAATATTATATTTCATTGCTTATAATTATGATATTAACAATTTCTTCCTGCACATGGTTAGTCTGGGCTAATGGGGCTTTGTAGCTCGAGCCATATGGCCCGAGCTGCACAGCCATATTTATATCAGTCGGCTGGAATCACGGATCAGCTCCCATCCGGCAGCCTCCCGAAGAGGGACTAATCCGGTGAAACCCGCTTTGCGGTCGGACCTGGGGTAGAACCTCTGGCGGCCCTGGACGGTTGATGTATTGGTCGTTTACCGGCGTTGCTAAACTGGCGAATTGTCGGGGGAGTCTGTTGCGTAATGCTTTTTAAGGCGCGGGGGTAGGTGTCTATCTGTCGTTGCCTACCCTTAGAAAAGACCCGATAGCTACCCGATCTCGGGTGACTTTTCGAGTAAAGGACGCCACGGGTCCGCGATATTTCCGAGTGACGGAATGTCGCGTAATCACGATAGGTAGGGGTTGCGCAAGCGAATTCGAGCCTGGGACCAGACGGGTGGACAGAGAAATCGGACATAATCTGGTAGTCAGGGGGTGAGGCTGCCCACTGGATGGCAATTCCCAGTGCCTTGCCGTAAAGAGTAGGACCTGGCGGGCAGTGGCATAGTTGGATTGTGGACATGTTATGTCCAAATGTACGTTTCATCTCTGGCCGATATAACGGTAAAGTTCGTTGAAACGTCTCGTGGTGACGGCCTCGCCCGAGTATACTTTTAAATCTAAAGTTACACATGGTTAGTATAAAAAACAATAGGATCTGACAAAATCGTGACGTCCTTACGCTCGTAATGTCCTTCGTTAGTTTGAAACACTGATTTCCGCGAGATCACCAACGCTAGCAGCGTTGGGCGTGGTCAATACTTGAAGGGTGATCGCCTGAATACTGCCACGTGATGTTATAAAAATCGACTACCTTTAAGATAATTGTCGTTAGATATTAAGGTGAACCGTTATCGCTAGGATAAAAAAACAAAATATATTATTACTATTGGGCAAATCCACGTCAGGTTTAAACTTTCTGTTAATCTTGACAGCCGTACCTTATTTTAATAACATTGTTTTTTTCTATCTTGAACCGAAAGTAGATATGTTTATTGTCTACTTTTTTATCTTGTTGCATATGAAGTTCATACATAACCGACAAAGAGAGCCCCCTCCCCGACGGTAAAAGGCTTGAGCTCCAAAAAAATATTTCAATGTTGTACTGTTAATATATTTTTAGAACTTTTGTATCTTATGCGGCTAGTCCCACACCAGCAATCTAATCCGTCAAAGGCCGAAGTATGGTCGGGCGTCGTCAGCCAAACTCGGCTAATGTGAAAGAGAGAGAGAGCGCGACTCCATCCAATGACATTGTCCGATGACGCCCGATAATTACCGACAGCGTTACGAAAACAAAGAGAGGGCGTTATATAGCACGAAAGAGAAATTGAATTGCGAGCGTTGCGTGTTACGCGATCAGTCAGTGAGTCAGGGATCAACGTAACTATATATTACAACCGTTGTAATTTTATGAAACTGAAATTTAGTTTGATTAAAACAAACCTGCCGATTGTAATAATCAAGAGCCAATTTTAATGGCAGATGGCAGATGCAGTTAGGATTTTAAAGGAAATACATGTAAACAGGTAGGTAAAATTGTGGTAGCCATGTATTGTTATCATTGATTAAGTCATTTTGACGTGAACACGTCTATTCGCTCGTCAACGTGGTGGGCAGTAGAACAAACTATCAGTACATTTGAATAGTCAATACCTACAATAATAATAACACGTGAGCAATGGTTGAGCCTACAGAGGATGTATCATATTTGTACATATTTGTCGTGAAAGATTTGGTTTACTTGTGACATTAACGCGCAAGTGTAGACACATGCACGTGATAGTAACGAATTAGCCTTGTGTATAAATTTAAGTTAGTGTAGCGCAGAAACTCGTCCGCGAGGGAGAAGGCCTACCAACTTCCATTGGAATCCTCGATCTGATGCGATGGCAAGCTTCAACGTCCTCCACGCGTTATGTGTACATTGAAGCAGTGGAAATTTTCAGCACCATCCCAGTTGGACCAGGTTTTCCTCACGACTCTCCGGAAAGCCGAATATTTCAATATTCTGCATATGAGAGTGCTGATCGATCTTCTAATCGGCGAATTAATTGGAGTTGTATCCTGAGAGAATCGTTATCGGCAGCCAAGCGAATTGCATTGTCTTCAGCCATGCCGACCTTCGCTGTGGATTCTTTCAAAGAAATTTGCAATTGAAGTTGTGCAGTCGTGAGTTCCGCCAATCCACTGACAGTTTTTAGCCCGTCCTTAGTATTACGTCGGACAGACCATATAAAGCTGATGCATGCTGTGTGTTTGTTTATTTGTTTGTCCGTCCGAAGACTTCCCGTGGTCCGTTCTTAACAAAATTTGGTATGCGGCCTCTCTGGGTGACCCTAATCAGTAAAGATTGTCAACTGTTACGGGCGAACCCGGCCACCCCGGAGCGTTTCAACGATCTTTTCGTTATATCACCTCAGAGTGAAACACAACGCCTCAAGATGAAGACGAATCAACGTACCAAGCTCCACCCTAGCCCGTAAGAGTCGTACTCCTTACCGCGTGGCACTGGAAAATGTCAAGCCCAGCGTGGCGTCCACTACCAGATGTCGTCAGATTTCTCCGACCTTCCATCTGGTCGCAGGTTCGAAGTCGCTTGCGCGGTCTTCTACCTAAATTAAACGGCAACCCCTCACTGGAATTATCGCGGACTCCAGGCACCTTTTACTCGGCTTGCCACGTGAGATCGGTTTGTCTCTCTTTGAGGAGGCTGCCGGATAGGTGTTGAGTAGTGAGTCGGGCCGACCGGGATAGAAGGAATTGGCCATTAAGACCCGAGCTGCACGACCCCATTAGACCATTAGACCAACCACCATGTGGCAGCAAATTCGATCCGAGTGCCGCAGGTATTGCTGTAGGTGCATCCTGGTATACTTGACCTGAAGGAGGATCTGACCAATAGGTAGAGCAAACTTATCATTATATGGGTATTTTTGAAATCGTGGTGACGAGAGAAAATTGTTGAAATAATTTTTTAGCCAATTTCGGTAAATCAGGGGTTTTCAATCACGGGACAGACCAAAGTTGCGGATGTATATCGCCACTTTCCCTGTTACGTTGTCTCTTAAAAGACGTCGCGCAGACTGACGGTGTCACTGGTTTCGCTATCAAATAGGGTGAAAGTACTCTCAAAATCCTCAAAACCGCTGGGGTTATCCTATACTGTGATACAGTTGAGGCACTTCCAGGTTACAGCAGCTTTATTGCTGGTAGAAGACTAGAGAAGTTTCCACACTTGCAATGATAATACTTTTGTCACTTCATTTCGGGTTAAGTGCCACTAATCACTACATTACACTCGACGCATACGCTATTCGGTAAATTCAGCACCTTTATCAAATGGTGTGAGTCACTGTAATTAAATAACTAATTAATAAGGTGAAATCATGGGTATTTCACAGATAATAAAATATGCTTGACTGAATCGTGACACCGCGGACAGCGGTCTCTAGAAACGAGGGCAAGATATTCAGATAAACTGTTATTGGATTTTTATATAAATTTGGAATAAATTATTGTATAAGTTTTGATAGACATAAGTAAATTACGTTGGTAACATATTTCGAAATAAATATTATTTATATTAATTTTTATAAAATATTACAATCTATAGATTTCCATCGATATTACATGATATTTTAGTATCAATTTTATCGATGATTTATTATGGAGATCACATAATATATTCTATTTTTTTATTTTAATAAATAATGCACTGATCTGTTCGACTATTATTGATCATTTTATTATGTTGTAGGTCTGACTACACAGATATTAACGGTGATGAAGTTTACTATCTTAACATAACTCAAATTCAAGCTGAAGATGGGGGAATTTACACCTGCAATGCAACAAACAGTAAAGGAACTGCTTCAGATCGAGACAGATTAAACGTCTATGGTATTATATTATTATTACACTATATCGTTATGCAGCCAATATACGTCACATACATAATATTTGACAGTATTCCGTAGAAAGATATTATTCTGTCAAGAATTTTTGTAGAATTTGACCTAAGCGATTACAAAACTACAAGTGTTTCAAATGTAAGCTTATCGTATAATGCTACAAATATACTATTACGATAGTAAGGCAAATAGTGCAAATTTATATTTTATAGATACTAGTAAATGTTTAACGAGTAATATTAACAAGCGCACAGAAAATAGCGACATAAAACCCACTCATTGTAGATGCAAGTAAGACATAATAAGCGAAGTGATTAAAGAGAAGTCCAATTTATTATAAAGGCGTTAATAGTGGATAGTGCCAATTGACCAAATCGTATGAGTGCGTGGACTCTGAAAGCTGTGACAAAGGAAATCAGCACAACTGTAATGTATCCTCTCAACTCCATCATTTAGGAGGGTATATTTCTAAAGCATTTAAAAAAAGCCTAGAAAATTACATAAATGACAAATATTAGACCCACACTGAGGGAAAAAACAAAGACGTGAACTTTTTAAATGACGATCTTCTTAATTAAAATAATGGCCAAACAAGAACATGGCTGCGACCAGAAGGGTCACCACGCTAGATAATGTGTGGGATATAATGGTGTGACCATTTCTGGCATGTAAATGTTGTAGCCGAATTTATAAATCTGGCAGTATTATACATGCTGCATCTGCACTAAACTGACTACCTCTACGTATCATTATTGTCCCGCCACTATAGTGCAGTGAGATGCATCCTATTAATATGTACTTTTGAATGCCACGATGCCAATAATTACAGCAATGTCGTATCACCTCTAAAACCGTGAAAACAATGTGTATCACCATTGCGATAATTTAATAATCTGATGCAGTCACCACGCTACGATTTATTCAATTATGTAATATTAGCACTATAATACAGTGTCACCATGCACACCGTGAAATGATCCTTTTATTACAAGTCATTTTAGGGGCAGACACCTTTATTGACCCATCCAGCCAACTAAGATGACCATCCTGGAATACTTTGCGCAACGATACTTAATTACTATGTTGCTCACGTTTCGGCGGGAAAATGTGTATAAATCCATTGAAATTGTATTACCGTGATACCATTTTATAGAAATATTATGTCTAATATAAAAAAATACTATACTATTTACCATTCCATCGTAAATGGAGGCATAATATTTACGCGTCTAATATAATTTGTCTGGCATTTATCGTTTCACCATCGTGACTACTGAAAGTTTTTCTGTCTCAGTGCATATATATTTTAATTACTTCAAGTAAAATATTAGAATGATACGCTTAATAACAACTGATTACACTAACTCAAAAGAAAAAACACTATTAGTTGAAAAACAATATGAATCTAGGCAAATCTGAATATCCCAAAATGCAAAACAGTAACAATATTTATTACAAGTAGAGTAAATGATTTTTTTTAAGAAAGCTCTGCAATAATTTCTAACTGAAAATTCACAATTTCAATTTTTGTTTTTTCAGGGCCGCCCTACATCAGGTTTATGAGTCCACATCATGTTGCTGTTGGGGTGAATTTTAGTGTCGTCTGTCCGTACTCTGGTTATCCCATCAGGTTTAAATTATACTTATCATTATCAAAAAATCCGCAATACTGGCCACAACCAGAATTAAGAAAAGGTTCCTCTATTTGTAGCTCTTGACCACCTAAGCCTGTTACTTCGGCCACCCAAGTGGCCAAGTCTTGAAATCGTGCGCGAAAAATGTTAGTATGCACGATAACTCGAGTAAACTGCGTTCGATTAAAAAAAAAATTCGGCAATCGATAGTTGTAGCTAAGGCGCAGAGCCCAGTTAATGTTCGTGTATGCTTATCCTACGGTTTGTTTTTTTATTGTAATAAATAAAAAAATACAATTAATTGATGTGTCACTGGGCGAACTCTGAAGTATCAGGTGAACATACGCGCTGCGGCGGTGCGTTTACAAATGATTATGTCATTCGTCACGCCCCAGGAGCCCGCGTGCTAGCGAGACGCAGTGCTGCAATTGGCATCGCACGAGATGGCTTGCGGGCGTCTCATTTGACGCGAGTCCAAGCCTCTTACGTCACTTCACATGAGCACCTAATAACGACGCGGAGAAATGACTAGCCACTTCTTAGATAGATAAAATTGATGATCGAGATAGATGGAGATTTTTTGAAATCGGACGTAGATTACTTGAGATATCGTGCATAGTAACAAAACCTCGCAGGATTGTAAGAAGACTTGAGAGAAGTACGTACTTGATGGAAAACAATGTCTTGGCCAATGGTTCTAATGTGGCCCAAAAGCTACTCTTTCATATACGTTTACCAAATTTTCAGCAAAGTTTCATGGTCGAAGAAAGGCGCCACATCCACGGTCATTACAACGACAACATTTGACAATGCAGATACACTACTTCTCAATAACATACAAGTGGAAGACACTGGAGTGTATGTTTGTACAGTGACTGGCCCGCCAGATAATATAGCCAGGAGGGAGATTGTTGCTACAGTTCACAGTAAGTATATTACCTTCAAGAGTGTAAACGATTGAAGGTTAAACGCGCGAGGCCGTGCGACATCCTCGCACTGAGATAAATATAAGGCTATAATACAAGGAACTGTAATATCAAATGTTTCAAAAAGAATTATGTAGGGATGTTGGACTATGGTTGGTGCGTATTAATTTACATTACGCGTATAGTTACCATGTCACTGTAAATATGTAACAATATTCTCTTGTGGTCTTTTAATTCCAAAAGGATTCCCAACTCAACAAACAATAATGTTACTTCATTACGTCACGACCTCAGGATCCATGTAGTATACGTACAGTTCTAGTCGCACATGAATCATTTGACGATACAATTCACCGTCATTTTCGTAATTCCAATAAAGAATAATATATTGGGACATACAATAGAGTAGTAGACTTTCAACAAAATTATTTGTAATTCAAAAAAATTAACATTGGAACAATATTGTCCTGTATAAAACCGAAATAACAAAATGGTAATATAAGGTGGTGGTTATCGATGAGGTGTACTTTTAATATTAGGCATTTTGTCTGAGGATTCACCTTATTTCCAATGTTTGTATTGAGATCATGCAGCTTTTATTTTTTAATATCAATTAATGAGTTTTTTGACGATTATAAAACATACATGATTGGTTTCATTATTTTCTGGAGTTTACTCCTTAAGAATCGATTTCAATAATGCAATTTAAAACCCCGGTACGACCATTTGATGGGTAGTAAAAT
>JAOPUG010000037.1:18662300-18675887 GCA_027564375.1 Micropterix facetella | reverse complement strand
TCGTACGGGCCTAGGTAGAGCTTGATACGTAGATTTGTATCGTCCTAAGTCTCTGCGTTTCGCCTCGGGGTGATAGATCGAACGTTATATTTAAAACGCTCAGGGGTGGACGGGTTCGCCCGTAGTAGTTGACAATCCCATTTAGCTGTCTGTCCGAATGTGTAGATGTTACTATGCAAGATAAATCGAGTAAACTACATCCGTTTAAAAAAATCCTACGCCAAACGATAGTTAATGCGCAGAGCCCATTGGAGTGTGCGGTATATATGACCTTACTGTTGAGGTAACTTCCATATACATTTTCCTATAAAAAAATGAGCTTTAAACGGAATAAACGGTGGAAAAATCAAAAAGAAAAAGTATTGGACATTATGAAACAGGTAAATTGAGGTACATGTCGCCTGTGGTCAATCCATCTTATCGCACCGATCACTATCAACCACGCAAAGTTTTTGAAGAGATTGTTCTCTCAGAGCAATTAAAGCTGAAGAACATTTCAGATGTCATGGGATTCATCTCTGACTTAACATTTGAACCCCTTCCAGACAGTAACTCCTCTTCATTGAGGGGGGTAATTGCAGTAGTAGCACAATGGATCTATTATGGCTTACGTGCTCAGTTGAGGTAGTTGTTTTAGACTACCCTAAATAGCCTAATATATTATACATACATACAAGAAATAATGATATATGCCGAAGCTTGCCAAACCCTTGGATTTTTCCCCTGCAATTTTTTCTGTTTATTATTAGTATTATCTGTTGGCATCATAAAATATGTCCCATCAATTTGATTGACGGAATGAGTTAATAAGTTCACCAAATCTTACATTTTAATTTTTGAGTGAAGATGTTCAATAATCATTAATTAATTTATTAATTCATTTATTAATTAATTCATTCATTCATATCATTATCTTGGAAGTAATAAACAAATAGATAAATATTATCTTTCCCTCTGTGAGTGCATCCGATGAAATGCGCTTTCTGACTCGTAATTTGATTCTGCACTAGACATGAAATTAATTAATCTCATCCTGCTGCACAATTTAATTTAAGTCAGTTAACTGAAATGCTACGTAACAGACAAAGGTTTACAAATTTGAACAATAATCTG
Organism: Micropterix facetella; assembly: GCA_027564375.1. Taxonomy (NCBI): domain Eukaryota; kingdom Metazoa; phylum Arthropoda; class Insecta; order Lepidoptera; family Micropterigidae; genus Micropterix; species Micropterix facetella. Next base: position 18,674,774 of record JAOPUG010000037.1, on the reverse strand, counting down.
AATAATTCGAGATAGAGGGAAGCTTACTGGGGCTTGGGCGGTTGGCAGCACATAATGAATATATTTTTATAATCCATTAGTTAACTGTAAATAAAATTTTGAACTGCGGAAGATGATTTAATAAATTAAAGCGCTTACAATGTTGTAAGAGGTAATTCAAATAATACTGTTGGACGGCTGCTTTTCTGAGGAATACGTTGAGGGAATGTGACAGTCATTTAGCCATTTTGTTATTATTTTCACGAAATCTACCATCCATTCTATATGGGGTACAGTGGTACAAGAGAGCGCAGTTTTGGGTTCTAAAATTTGTGCAAATAAAATTATGCATTTTAGGAAAACTAAAATAAGTTTATTTCCACTGTTAGTTATCTGGCTGTTACAAGAAAAAATACGAATCATCTAACTCTTACCTATTACAACACATAATAAAAAATGTAAAGAAAGTCAACGCACACTCGTGTGCACCCTGTAGCCCAGGAGTGCGCAGTAGGGCGTACACCAGTGCGCATACACTAGGTATATGGTGAGATAATCAGTGACAAGATCACAACTATAATTTCCAGATCCCAAAAAAGGCTTTCTTCATGATAATAGGATCGAAATTCTTCCTCTCTGTTTTTCTCGGTCATCTAGACATTCTGAAATCAATACAGTAAATAATACTAACATTAGGAATTAACATATCGTGCGAGAGTGCGCGCGTACTCTTGCACATTTCGTCCATGCGCACTCTTACACAGCAGGTGAACTTTTTGTCAAAAACGTATTACTACAGCTATCCAAGGCAACCTGTCAAATTGCTGTCTTTCGACAGCTTACTAAGTAGATGTGTAATAGAAATAATAGCACAAGAACATTTTATTGCATTGAACCTCCGCGTGAGAGAGATTTCAGTATAGATTAATAGTATAACGAACAAGCAAACAAGCGGTTTCGTTACCTGGAATCGAAATAATTGTCTAGATACACACAGCTCGCGACAGTAACACGTCAAAACTTTAGGCTAACATCTAGCGACTGAATTTGGCAACTAACGTTAAATACTGAATGTTTATATCGAAATCGCACTCTTGCACACTGCGCGCTCTTGTACCACTCTACCCTGCCTAAATTCGACAAGGCTTAAATTACGACTTATATGTGATAGTTCAGTCATTCAAACCCTTTTCGTCACATTTTATTCTTTTAAATATTTCGCTTAAAAATGAGAACTGATATTCTACTTTATTGCTATAAGAACTCCTAGTGATGGCCTGCATAGGTCTCTTTTTTCACCGAAATAGTTTCCAAACTGGTTCCTGCACTAAAAGAAAAATAAAATATAAATGTTTTGACTTATTAGTCACAAACTTCAATTTTCACTTGCAAGAAAAAAAACAAAATAAAGAAAAGGCGGAAAAAGGTAAAGGAGCAAGAAAATCTAACGATTCTATAACATGTATTGAATATACTACTAGGAAAGCGAAAGCCGTAACTGTATCAAATTGGGAATATAATTATAATTTTCGATATTTCTGAGAACAATCATTTGTTATATAGGATATTAGGTTGCTTAATACCGTACTACGTTTTGGAGGTTGGATTTTATTACGAAACGCAACACGTTCCAAACATTGATTATTCTTCTCTTATCTCCAGTAATCCAATAGATGGCGTTCGAAACAAATGCCTCTTAAAAGGATGCATAGTCTAAACATGATGATAGGTTATCCTATCCGAAAATAAAATAATAATATAATAACAAACAAAATTTAAATCATATCTCTTATCACTTTAATATTATTTACATAAATAATTCATTTTTTTATTTGGTATAAAGGTTTAAATACATAGTAATTACGCACGTTAATGTTCAAATATACTAATAGATGCCATTCTAATATTGCCGTATGATTTCTATGGTGTAATCAGCTTATATAAAAATTCGAAAGACGGCACTAAATATGTAATGTTTTGAATGTTATTATTGTTATCATTGGCTAAATAATGCGTTTTCCTAATCAGCCCTTTATACAAAATCATTCATTATCAATGTTATTATAGATGTCCAAATAAATTCCTATTAGTTTCGCTCGGTAATGTTATCAGCGCTACCTGCATGTCGTTGGCGCAGAAGGGTTGCAAAATGTACTATGACACTTAGCAATCTCATATCCTAAATAATCAATTAAGCCATCTTAATATCTATCACTAAACAGATAGTTTCCTATAAATAATGTTATAAAAAGTACACATTTTTTTATGCATTGATATTATTACCGAAATGTCAATACACACCATACCTTAAAGGCTCTATGATCCAATATGAAACTTTAATACACGAATCAATTTAAATATTCATAAAAAAATTGTGTTAGTGTTTTCCCTGCTACTAACCAGCTTCGACTGAGGGGTGTAGGGGAGAGCAGGACGGGACGGGAGCGGATTGAGTCGCGGTAAAATGTGAACTGTTTAATAATTCACAGTTTATTTAGCTAAGGACATATAGAGAATAAAAGTGGTATAGCATCGTTGACAGATAATGACAGATAAAAGGCGTATCGATAGATAAAATTTAACTGCTGTGAGAATAAATCAACAAAAATTATCACAACTTTCCAAGGGAATCTCAACTCAGAAATAATATCTTGCTAAGCATATTTCAATATTATTTTATTTTAATTTTTATTGCTTATAGGCTTCAAAACGGTTATTTCAACAACAACAAATTTATATTGGAATGGCTGTTTCAAGAGTTGATTCGTGTAAACGCTAAAGTATGCTAATATTATTTTACAAAGTACTTCAAAAGGAATAAAGTGTTTTCAGATATTTTCTGTTTCTTGTTTTCCTTATTTCCAATCATTTCCGTTAGCCCCATATACTCAGCCAACCTGTATGCACTATTTTTATTTCAGAGTCTGTAAAACTGGTGCCAATTTTCTTCCCCGCCGATACTGAAGAGGGTGGAAGCGTGCAAGCTACTTGCAGTGCAATTTCGGGAGATAGACCGATACATTTCACCTGGTATAAAGACGAAAAACCTATTCCTGCATATTTAATGGTATGCATGCTATTATTTATTTAATGATCCCTTCTATTCAGCTCATTCATTAATTTCTGCATATTTTTTACAAAAAAATATTTTTCTAGGCCGAACAAAGGAGCCATGATTTTTTCTCTTTCCTAATAATGAGTAAACTGACATCAGAGAATATTGGAAACTACACTTGCAGGGCTACCAACGTAGTTGGTGGCGCAAATTCAACGGCGGAATTACTCATCAATGGTAATAAATTTAAATTTTCTTTTTGGTTTGCTTATATTTAGACTATTTCTACGACAAAACGAATTTTAAGTTAGTTAAACTGTACTCGTGAGCTGTATTAAAAGATTTTGGATCTGGCCACTTGCTTTAAAGATATTAACAAATAATTCTTATTTATAAAAATTAAACTCTTTGGCAGTAGAGCATATTTTATTTTTTAAGTCTGTCATTTGCCTTTTCTTTGTGTCGCCATCTATGACATTGCTGGTTTACTTAACGATAGATTAATGTATGATTTTTAAGATATTCACCGTGGTACAAGTCAAAAAAAAAAATCCAAAAACTTCAAATGGCGTTTGGCGATGAAACCCCATGTCGTAGCGCTGTGTACTTCTGGAATAATTGATCCAATCGCGGATGTATTCGTCTCCAAGACGATTCACGCGAAGGCCGTCTGGCGACAGCGGTAACAGAAACTAACATTGATGTTGTACGACAACTAATTCAATCGGATAAAAATCACATATCAGCAAATTAGTACAACATTGAACATTAGCATAAGCGCAAAATATTTTGCAAGTACACCTGAAAGCTTGCAAGCTTTGTTAGAGATGGATACCGCATGAGTTAACGGAAGTTTAAAAACACAAAGTTTAGGAGTAGTGTGATAAAATGATGAAAATATACCACATAGGGCAATCATTGCCATGATATGATATCGTAACAGGAGGCGAAAGCGGGGTATACCTTGGCGAACCTGAAAGAGAGTAAATCGGCGTTGTGAGTCTTTCCTTTGGATAATTTGCAGACGAAATTCAAGAAAGCCGAAGCACTGGTAAAATGATGGTTACTTATTTTTTCAGCAAGACCGGACATTACACGACATTTTCACTCGAAAACCAAAAAAACAAAGACTGTAGTTTGGTACGTTAATATTTGCTCGCTAATTGTTTTAGAAAAAGGTCGTGGAATTCGTCGTCGCAGCAGAATAGTCCTCCGTTACGACAATGAATCTACCCACTCCGCTAAAATGACAACCGCGTTTTGGAAGTCCTCAAACGTGGAATTGATGATGGATCCCCAATTTAGTCCAGAACATGTACCTTGTGATTTCATTTTGTTTCCAAAAAATGAGGTTAAACTTTGAGGTATACGATTTAGTACCCCAGAAGCGGCGATGATAGCGTTCCAAGAAGCCATTGGGATACCTCCAAAGAAGATTGATAAACTTTAAAAAAACATTAAATACAATATAAACATTATAAATGCTTTACTTTATCAGAATCCACAAATTTTCATGTAGCCTAAGTATCTTGCAAAAAGTTTGTTTTAGTCGTTCAGGAGATAGTTTGGAATATAGCCTAGTTTTTTATTCATACTCTGTACTGATTTACACTTTTCACTACTCTTTGGAACAGTGGTTACTGTCAAGTGCTTATGTTATTTATTTTAAGACTTTGTCCAAAAACACAATATTCACTAACTAGACTTAAAATTGCTTTCCTTTATTTTTTTTTAAAGAAGTTTAGCAATTTTGTTAATAAAAGAATATAATTCGCAAATGAAAGTTAAATACACCTTTTTATTTTCGTGTATCAAAATTATTAGTGCATAAAAATTAAAGAAAAAACATTAGGATAATAAAATTACCCAAGTTAATCATTTTAGTCGCCCCGCGCTGGAGTCAGCAGCCTTTTGATGTGGAAGCTCTAGAAAATCAAAATCTGACAATACCCTGCACAGCATCTGGATTTCCTGCACCAAAAATATTTTGGAGTCGACAGAATCGTAAGAAAATATTTTAAATATATTTTGTATTTTAATTAATTTTAAGTTGAATCTAATCCATTTAAAATTAATATTATAATCGACTAGTATTTCATGTACGGAATTATTTGAATTAGATGCAATATTAAAAAAAGTAACAACATTTAAAATTCAACGGCAGCGGTCGGCGTCCGAGAGGCAAGCGACGCCTTTCACCGCGCTCGGCCCTGACAGAACAAGAAGCGATGACAGTTTTAAACAATACTTAAAACTACTCAACGTGGCACAGTCACTACTATCACCATCTACTAAAAAGAGGGTAGGGTGTATCGGGGCGCAGGGCCGTTGGTTTAACGTGAAACATCTACGGTAGAGAGTAGCTAAAATACATTTGAGCACGCACACCATGTACTATTTTTCTAAAATTACAATTAAAATTGAAATACACAGCTTCAAAGCGTTTATCTGCTGCATACCGTTTATCTTAATTTTGAACCCATGTCGTCTGCCCGCTATGTTCCATCGGTTCTGCGCCACCGTTCACCGCCGCCTTTCACCGCACCGTTCAAGCACCGCCGTTCACCGCCGCCGTTCACCGCCGTTCACCGCGCTTTCTACTCAATTTTGTAAAGCTCCCGAAACAGTCTCGCTGGCACCTCTCCGGACATTAGGATACCAGTGTGTGGCCCAGATACTCCTCTTTCCAACAAATTAGAAATCTTTATTATCTCTTGATTCTTTCGCTGGCTGCGCCCGTTTTTTATTATTAAGAATTTTCTGCGATTTGCAATTACTTGCTTTAATTATTTTACTAGCAAATATTGTCCAATATACTTACTATAACTTCAGTCGATTGACCTCGACAAACTATACACAGACACCTGAGTGACTGCGCTACCGCGTCTGGGCCGTGAGTTGCAGTGGACGAAAAGAACCGTCGCTTTTGATTTATTATCGCTGCCCGCCCCCTCCTTCCTCCCACCCCCCTTCGCACACGATACATACTCAAGCCCCTATTGGCAAGTTGACTATATGCCTAGCAAACATTTTAGGCTCAGCAAACTGCCAAAGTCAAACATTAGGTACCTAATTTATGTAGAACAATATAAATACTACTAATAATTCTGTTTTCAAATAATTTTCACCTATTATGGTAAAAATATTACCTTTATGGTAAAAACTATGTAATTTCTACCTATTTATTCAACGATTAGGTTAGTTTACTTAAAAGGCACAATCAGGTAAATATGTATATGTGTAGATGTTATAAAATAAATTACTTATATTCGACTTGTAGGTTAACATTATTTTCGAGTAGAAATAGGTACAAAATTAGTGTAATTTTTATCATACAATTAACTATTTACGACTTGTAGGTTAAAATTACTTATAAGTCGAAAATAGACAAAGGATTGGTGTATTGTTTACCAAATAATTACTATAAGGGGAAACTAATTACCTATAAGTGAAAAATTAAGAAATGTTGACCGAATTCTCGACCAAATAATTATCTAATTGTAAGTAGATCCAAGTACTTATAGGTTGCTACTGCTGGTAAACTTGATTTTATTTTATGCCTCCATGTTACTTGAAATAAAATAATCATAATTTTGATTTCACACTCTTGTCTCTGGTCGATTAAAACATTAAAAATCATTAAAATCCACGTTTATTTTAATAAACTTTTTTACAGATATTATATAAATTTATATAAATTACAATAAATCTTATGGTTTTTTTGTCTTTTGGTTTATTTCCATTTATATTGCCTATAATATTTATTATGCTCTGGCGCGTTGATATTTTTGAAAGTAAAACTATTAATTAGTAAGACAATATTTCATTTCCATCACTTTTTCACGCATGAAACACACACAGAGCTTAATTTAGTTTCATTAAATGTTAAAAAACTTTTTGTAATCCACAGTATAGTCATCATATTCTCTTTTATTAAAGTTACAGGTGAAAATACGCAATATTGAAACAGAATAAAAGAACGTGGGTTATTTTTTTACTTACAGGTGGAATAATTTAGTCGTTTCGACGTCGAAGCGACGTCAAGGTTACCGCTAAGTGCCAACATTTGTTGAAAATACTAAATAACGTCGAATTGACGTTGTTTTGACATCGAATTTCCTCAATTAGGTCGATTTGACGTTGACTCGACGTAATTTCTACCTAATAAGGTAGACTGCAACTTCAAGTCAAATTATGAATAAATTATGAAATAAGATCATTTTGACGTAATTTCTACCTAAAATATTTGCTGGGTGTGACATGAAACGACACCGCACTTGCTTGTCTGATGATAATAGTTTACGAGATCTTGTCAAGGCGATACTATGTAAATGCGAGACCATATCAAGACGAGACTATGCTAAGGATATAGGTATACATTTTCATTATACCTAGTCCATATTTCTATCCTCTTACCCAAATATTTCGGTCTCAATTATTTTTAGGCGTTTCATTTTAAAAGTTTTGCACACAGATCCCCCATCCGAAGAGTATCATTTCAAATACCCACAAAATCAAAACCTGCTCGTTTCCCGATTGTCTCTTTTGCGAAATGGAGCTGCTTTTGAAATTGGAGGCTCTGTGCGAACAATACATTTTCGTTCACTGTGTTCGGTGTGCACTAAGAGGTGATACGACTGGTTTGCAATCGGAGGGCGGCTGTTGTTTGAAGTTGCTGAAACCTGCATATGAATGCACGTCGCGAGCGTGTCAGTTACATTCGCTCGATATCATGGCGGTGTAACAGTTGCTGCTAAACTACATGCAGCATTTGATATGCTTGATGCGGATTTTCAAAAGGATATAGGGATAAAAGGTTGTTGGCGAACTTTAGATGCTTTTCGGGATATTTTCAGAGTTATCGCACAAAACTTAAATTGTGCATTGTGATATATGTACCTAGGAATTATTAATAATAATAAGTTGCATAAAATTGAAATAGCCATATTTCCTCAATAACCAAATGAAGTTACATTGGAGAGTCGGATATTAACTTTTTTTAGAGGTTTAAATAACCAAACTATAATGCCAATAGATTTTTGGTAAGATCTCTTAGGGAAAGAAAAGTTAAATATTGGAAAACGTGTCATTATCTGAACAGTTTCAAAATACCGTGCTCGTGTTTCTATTACTGCTTCCGAAAAACGTAAAAATAATATTTTTAATTTTTTTAAATTATGATTTTACCAAAACTCAACTGTCTCATCTAGGTGCACTGTGATAGCTACTTTAAAATCTTGGTTGTCCTTAGCTAAACCGGCCGACCCATCGACTCTTTTCATGTCCAAACACCACTTTGGTCTAGCTCTAAAACTACCCTCTCTGCTCTATGCTAACTCCAGAATAACCAAAACTGAAATTTTGTCCAATTCTAAGGATCCGGCAATAATGAAGCACGCATCTAGTGGCCGTAGTGAATCAAAGGGTCTGCAGGCCCGCGTAGACTTCCACAAAAAGTTTCTTGTTGGAATTAGCTGACACTGGTCTGGGATTAAAATAGCTGACACTGGTCTGGCAGTAAAACCATGAGCGATGTGGATCTAAAAAAGTCCTTCCTGCGAGGAGATTACGACAGCAACACCTTCGCGCGGTGAAAGTTGGCGCTTGTGGCCTCCCAGCTAAATCTCTATTTCACTTATTTGAGGATCTTGGTCCCTCCAGGAAAATAATTAACTCCTCCCTAGAAAAATTATCTTAAACCGCGATTTCCGCATCTCAAATTATTCCCGAAGATCAGCCGCATAGCGTGTTCACCGGTTTAATCCCTCTTCCGGGAGGCTGCCGGATGAGAAATGAAATGTGAATCGGGTCGACCGAGTAGACAGAATTGGTCATTTGACCCGAGCTGCACAGCCCCATTATGTCCCATCTGAACTGAGCAACTTTGTATTTTAGACTATACTCTGGCGAACCCGTCAGCCCAAGGAGTTTCAACGAACTTTATCGTTATATCGCTTCGAAATGAAGCGTACAGAATATGCACAATATATATCTACAATACAACTACGCAATTGCTCGTCACAGTACAACGCCTTACGGCGAGGCACTGGGATTTGCCACCCAGCCGACAGTCTCACCACTTGAGATTTCTCCATCCACCTATCTTGTTACAGGCCCAAAGTCATATGCGCTATCCACCTATTGTAATAATGCGGCATTCTGAAACTCATAAATATCGTGTATCCGTGGCGCCCTTTACTCGGTCTGCGACCCGAAATCGAGTGGCGAAGAGATAGTTTCTAAGGATAGGTGACGACAGGTCGACAACTACCCCCGCGTATGTGTCGCTTCGGTATTCCGTGTAGGCATCGTGAAGCATTACGCTTTTAGTTCCCACGGTTATTTGTCAGTTTAGCAAGGCCGTTAAACCGATCAATACATCAACCGCCCAGGGCCGCCAGAGGTGTTCCCCCAGATCAACCGCATAGCGGGTTCACCGGTTTAGTCCCTCTTCGAGGAGGCTGTCGGTAGGTTAATCTGTGAGTCGGGTCGACCGAGTTGACAAAATGGCCATATGATCCGAAAGAGATCCATTATGCCAATTGACGCCATCTAGCTGCCGGCCGAGTCGAATTCGTGACAGGGAGTAATACAACGCGCCGAGACCAGGTGGTTCCTCGATCGGTCGATAGCGGGTACTAACGGTCGTCATTAAAATAAATATTTAAATTATAAAATAAATTGAAACACGCCGTATAACTTTCAAAATCAACTGGTCTGTGCGCATTGGTTATAACCATTGGGTAGCGAAAGATATTTTTAAAACGGACGTAGTTTACTCGCGTTATCGTATATAATAACATCCAAATATTTACACAGACATCCATTATTCCTTTATTTTTAGATGGACACTAGAATATGTGAAACGTCGAGAAAAGTTTTTTGAATGTTTTAATTTCAAGCCCTAGAGTCCATCTACACCACAAAAAAGTCGTATATGTCTAATTAATCGTCTTTTTAGACGATTAATGTCATTACATTGTTCGGACGATTATAAAACTTCGAACCCACGAAGAGCGGGTCGAAGTAAAAAAAAAATACTTCAGCAATTCTACATGGGTTATACATTACAAACATTAGAAACGGTATAAAAATACATAAAAGTTATACAAATATGAAAAACAAATGGAAAATAAAAGCAATTTAATTGTACAAAAATTCGACTATAGTAGGTTTAGCCTGGTCATCAGTTTCCGTTGGGATAAAATTGACGAAGTTGCATTCGAATTCTGTCTAGTAAATGCAATGCCCTGTAAACGTTTGTATATAATCACATTTAATTATAGAGGTGTTTGAAAGAGTTTGTCGTAAAACAATAAACCGGTCCATTGTTAAATGTTTATTCTAAAGATTTTTATATAGATAGATAGAGATGTAGAGAAACCCGACGTCGTTAAATGGGCGCGGATTTATCAAACTACCTATTTTTTAAAGGCTTAGTCATTTTTTAACAGACGATCAGTCGTAGTAATTCGTTAATAATATAATAAATTTAAACAATGGCTCTGATATTTTCGGGGAAAAAAAGAAAAGGGCTGATCAACCTACTTTGATCACACATAATTTTCACTAAAATCATAATGTAAAACCTCTGAGTTAATGTGTCAATTTAAAAAATATATTATATTTAAAATTTTCTTTGCGTTATACAGGAACGTTATACAACTCTAATTTGGGGGTGACTTTGATCGAAGGGGAAACTCGGCCCATATGATTATTTTCTTGTATGGATGTATAATATATTAAGATGTTCAGGGTAGTTTAAAATAACTATCTCAACTGAGCACGTAAACCACGAGAGATCTATTGTACCACTTCTGTAATGACTCCCTCAATGAAGAGAAATTACTGTGTGGAAGTGGTTCAAATGTTACGTTAGAGGTAAATCTCATGACGCCCTAAATATTCTTCGGCTTTAATTGCTTTGAGAGAAAAAGCTTTCCAAAAACTTTGTGTGGTTGATAGTCCCTAGCCCCGTGTGGCTTTTTTGGTCACTTCGGTGGCCAAAGTAATATGACTCTTCTTATCTTCGCAAAATCACTTATTTTACACGTTATTTTAGGGATATGTCATTTTAAAGAAGCATAATAATATAAAACACATAAAGCCATTTTGCTCGTGTTCATCGATATTCCTCCGCCTACATTAGTCATAAGATATGAAGATTATTAAATAAATATTTTATTCATACATAACTTTTATCTAACTATTAATATAACATTTTATACCTAGTTGAAACATTTACTTCTCCCCCCTCCCCCTCCCGAGAGGGCGAAGTCTTCTTACAATCCTGTGAGGTTTTGTTACTATATACGATAACTCGAATAAACTACGTCCGATTAAAAGAAACATCTATCTCCATTATCAATTTTATCTAACACGTGGCTAGTCATTTCCCCGCATCGATATTAGGCGCTCATATGAGATAACGAGGAGTGGACTCGCATCGCACTAGTCGCCCGGCGATGCCGATCGCTGCGCTCTGTCTCACTCTCGCAAGGGCTTCTGGGTCGTGGCGAATGACGTAATCATGTGTAAAAGCACCGCCGTAGAGCCTATGTTCTCCTGATACTTCAGCACTCGCCCAGTGACACATCAATTAATTGTATTATTTTATTTATTACAATAAAAAATAAACCGTATTACGTACATACTTGAATGAACTGGGGTCTGCGCATTAGCCAGAACTATCGATTGCCCAAAGATTTTTCTTAATCGGACGCAGTTTACTCGAGTTATCATGCATACTAACATTTTTCGCGCACAATTCCAAGCCTTGGCCACTATGGTGGCCGAATTAATATAATTAATAATAATAACACAGGAGTACATGATCAGAAGGTGCTTTTATTGGAAATAATAATATTACATACACTAAATATACATCTATATATACACACAAATATTAAATATTATGATATATCAGATAATGTCCTCTTTATAAGGTTACAAAAACCGCCCGTTAAATCACTGTATAAGTCAAATTTTACAAACATATATCTCACTATATACCTTGAATGCTCGGTTGATACAAGAATTATGTCCAAAATTGCTGTAGAAATATTGCAAAGCTAAGAGATCCGTGGCTTTGGTTTCGATGAGTTCCTATGGTTCCGTGATTTGGTTAAAGAGATGCGTTTTGAGGTTTTGAATGAAACTCGAAAATTAATATTAGAGACTATATCCATGTCGTCGATGTCAGTATTGACTATTGTGTAAAGGTATGTCGTGTAGTGGTACATCCTTCGTTCAAGCGAGTAGTTACGTTATGAAATTTTGCCCTATCGGTATATTTGTCGAATTGTGAATACGAACTGAAGTTGTAGATTTCTCTCCCCCGGCCCCCACGGCTTTTCCCTGGGGCGGGGGGGGGCCGGTGGTGGGGCGGGTTGGGCGCGCCCGGGGGGGGCGGGCGGGGGGGGGGGGGGGGGGGGGTGGCG
>JAOPUG010000037.1:18159403-18169568 GCA_027564375.1 Micropterix facetella | reverse complement strand
AATATGTTTGTGTCGTTAAACGAGAATATATCAAAAATGCATCCAACTTTTCTCTGCCGGTTTCTATCAGCAACAATAGATAGTAAAGTCCATGAAGGAGACCTGCGGGTTGCTGTTCGTTTGTTGATGTCTTGAAAGCTAAACACCCATCAAAATCTCGCCCACTTTCCCTCCCAGCGGTTCCTGATCGAAATACCCCCGCTTTGACAATTTAGATAGTAGACGTTCCTTTACCCTTGGGTACATTCCATAATGGTTTATCATCAGGGTTAGACGGGATCAGGCCTGCGCACTTAGCTTACTTCTGGGTCTGCATGAAATTACGGACCGCCCCTCCTGGGGGCTTCGACTAAGTTATATAACTTCTTACTCAGTGGTCAACTCAGGCTGGAAGTGTACCCCTTCCTGTACAGCGCCACGTTGTTTCCCCTAAACAAAAAGATGGGGTAATCCGGCCGATTTCGGTAGGTAACATGTTCCTCCGGCTGACTGCGAAACTCAGGTGTAGGGCGGTGAAGGGGCCGATGTCAGCACATCTCCGGCCACATTAACTAGGGTTCGGGACGCGCCTCGAATTCGAGGCGGCCATTCATGCTGCATGTTCTTTTATGATGAACTCCAGAAATGAAGAATGTGTAGTGATTAAACTTGACCTCAAAAACGCCTTCAACAGTGTGGATAGGGATGTACTTCTGTCTGAGGTTAGTGGCAAGATACCATGTCTGTACCCTTTTCTACACCAGGTGTACAATTCTCCTACTAACCTATTATATAAGACGGACTTGATAACCTCGCAGGTCGGAGCTCAGCAGGAGATCCTCTTGGTCCACTCACTTTCGGCCTCGTGATCCATGGTGCCATATCAGATCTTAAATATTTTCTAAACATTTGGTACCTGGACGATAGAATGATTGTTGAGAGACCAGAGTTAGTGAAGAAGTACCTACTCCCCTTGATTACACGATTAAAGAGCGTGGATTTAGAAGGGAATTCCGCAAAATGCGAGTTTTTTGCATGTGGTGCGGAAGCCCGACAGAATTTCTTTAAATACGAGCATCACATGCCAGGCATTAGAGAGCTAGAGGAGGAAAGATTATGTCTTTTGGGTTCCCCTATTTTCCCTTCCGGTGTATCTGGGACTCTGGGGTCGAGAAAATAAATGCTTTTAGTTGCAGAGGATCGCCTTTAGCATATCTCGCCACATATAGCCCTAGTTCTCCTGCAGCTATGTTTTTAGGATTCTAAAGTCACATAGCTTCTACGGACCTGTTCTACTTGGCTATAACCGCTGAAACGGCCGCACTCGACGATGCCCTTAAGAATATGCTCAAGGGCTTAACATATGTGCAGTTCAGCGACAACCAGTGGGAACACGCGGCATTACCGGTAAGGCATGGTGGCTTGCGAGTTCGGCGGGTGTGGGATGTTAGTTTACCGGCATTTTTGCATCGGCGCATGGGGTGGAGAGTCTTATTGTTAGTATTTTGCCAACAAACGGCGGCACGATTCCTTGCCCTTTGTGACTGACGCTCTGAGTGCTTGGGCGACTATCAGCCCGCATGCGCCAGAGTCCCTGCAAATAAAACGCTCGTGGGATGACTTGGCAGCGAAAATGTCTTTAAAGCAACTTATCGATGGTGCTGGTGGGGGCGGAATTGGCACAATTAAAGGCGGTGTCGAGGCCAGAATCGGGAGCTTGAATATATGCCCTACCCTCACCACACCTGGGCACCCTCCTCGATCGCAAATCATTACGTGTGGCCGTTTCTCCGCGGTTGGGCTGTAATGTGTGTGAACCACATATTGTATGTGTCTGCGGCTCAATGGTGGAGGCCAACGGCCACCACGCTCTAAGTTTCGCAAATGTTCGGGGAGGTTTCCTCGGCACCACGCCCTGAATGATATCCTCCGTCGCGCACTCATATCTGCCAATATTCCTTCGGTACTAGCACCCCCCGGTCTCAGTCGCAGCGATGGCATTACATTGATGCTGTGGACGAGGGGTAAGTGCCTTATATGGGATGCAACCTGTGTTACATATTGGACAGCAGTCAAGAGCGCCGAGTCAGCCGACCGAATCAAACACGGCCAGTACGCCGCACTGGAGCTGGTGTACTCATTTATCTCATTTGCGGTCGAGACGGCGGGTTGGAGGCCAAGGCCTTCATTAGGGACATCGGACGTCAGCTGAAAAACATAGGTTGTGACCCCCGCTCTAGATCGTTTCTGGTACAAAGTGACATCGCCATTCAACGTGGTAACGCTGCAAGCGTCATGGGCACCTTTTAGCCAGAGACAAAAAAGAGCGGGCTTTTCATTATTTTTATTTTTAGTTTTGAATTCGTTTTTAGATAGTTAAATTAGATTCGTTTTTATTTGTTTTAATTGAATTGTGAATTTGATAATATTAATTGAATATAGAATTGTAAATATATATATATTTTAAAATGGTTGGGTAACTAGAATATCCGACTTATTGTTTAAAAGTTCTTGTATTGATATTATTTTTAATGGACATATACTGGTTTAAAATAATAAAAATCATTGTCTCAAAGGTGTATTAAAAGTAGAACTAATAATAATTAGTAAAACTAACGAAATAGAAAACCAAAACTAGATTTTTCGCAAAGGGCTTTTAGTTGTATAGCCCCTCGATTTGTTAATTACTTACAGGATAAGTTAAAACTGTGCAGAAGTTTACAAATGAAAAAAGGAAAAATTACTTTGTTGCCTATAGAAACCGGCAGAGAAAATGCGGGTGCATTTTTCATATATTCTCGTTTAACGCTACAAACATATCTATTAAATTAATACTACTATTAATTTTAATTTATTATTATTACATATTACTTATATATTCGCATGCATAAAATACAATATTCCTAATATTGAAATAATTAATGTTACTACAAAAACCTATGTTTAGAACAATCCTTCAATCGCTGAAACAACACGCCAGGCTTCAATCATTCTGAAGCAATAATCAAAGTTTACTACCGTACGACTGCCTACGAGGCTATAGTGCTATATAGAAACAATTTACGCATGCCAATGAAGGCTCTCATAGGATATTGTGGCCTGAACAGATACATGCTCAACCTCAAGCTCCCGGACACTAGAGTGTGCAGATTCTGCCAAACTGCAGACAAAACTCTCATGCACCTTGTATGCGAATGTAGCCCAATGATTCGTAAACGAAACACCCACCTGGGTGGCTACTGCCACCAATCTGAAGAGGCAAAACAATCCAGTGCCAAAAGATCACTGCGGTTCTTAAACGACGCGAAGCTTATCATGGAACTATAGTAGGTAGCGATTACAATAGACCAGAAATGGTCGAAGTAATACATGGCCCTGTAAATATTGAAAAAGCTTATCACAGCAAAATGAATATAAAACAGACATATATATATTTGTATTACATTTTCACAGAAATTTTTAGATGTAATCGAATAACACTTTTAGATAAAGAAATAATTCTCCATATATATAATAAAAATAGAAGTATCAGCAAACTGGATAGGTTTGCCACCTTTTTGCTGATATGATCTTTTTACAATTTTTCGAAAAGTTCACCTCATAAATCATATGTTTTAAATTAATCATTCGCACAGCCGCATTGCTAAATTTAATGCAAACACCTTAAAGATTTAATAAATAAATAGTTAGTGTTGCTAATACTAGCAATATAATATTTCCCGATTATAAAAAATACTTCTGGCTGACTCTAAAATACTACTTATAGAATAGTAAAATTAACTAGGTTAAGGTTATCCAAGCCTATTTTATGATATGGACCACTCTATAGAATATAGAATTATTCTAAGGACGACAGGACAATAGGGCCGTATAAGCGATATCTAGAAACATACATCATGTACTATATTTTAAGGTTTTTTAGGTTTGTATAATGATTGTGAGGAAGTGAAGGTGTACTTAGGGACTCGTAGCTACGTCCTCGACGAAGGTCGAAAAGTTGTCTTATTTTCGAGTTAAAAAGATATGTCAGATTTTAATAAGCATTGTTTCACGAACAGTAATGGTCTGAACTTGTAAACGTCAGAAGGTCGCTATTTAGCTAGAGCAGCATTAATGAATACTATGGATAATAATATAGTTCATTAATTTTAGAAGTTATAATGATCAAGCCTCGAAAAATTCCGAACAAGCTAATTTTTGGATGCACCATTATTTGTATTTATAAAATAATATGAAAAGTCTCCATAGATCTTATGTATGCTATTTTTACAGCAGGTATAAGATTATGAAAATCAATTTTAGATCTTATATTTAAAACAAAAACTAAGTGACCGTCAGTCCGCCCGTCCGTCCTTCCGTCCGTCCGTCCATTCACGACTTAATCTCAGAAACTATAAGTCCTAGAGAAAAATGATCAACAGAAAACCATAGATCTTTTGTATGCCATTTTTACAGCAGGTAAAAGATTATGAAAAACAATTTTAGATCTTATATTTAAAACAAAAACTAAGTGACCGTCAGTCCGCCCGTCCGTCCTTCCGTACGTCCGTCCATTCACGACTTAATCTCAGAAACTATAAGTCCTAGAGAAAAATGGTCAACGGAAAACGACTCGGTATGAGCTAAAACGGGTTCTGCGCTTTATATTATATTTTATTTATTTAGATTTAATCTATTTCTTTAATTTGTTCTATTACTTCCGCCCACCTAGGGTGGGACGACGATCTTAAAATCACGCGAAAAAATTAACGAAACTAAATCGTCTAAAAATACCTTTCTCTACATTTAACATGCCCTAGAGTCCATCTACATAAACCAAAAACAAATTTGTGTATCTGTCTGGATGTGTGGATGTTACTATGCACGATAACTCGAGTAAACTACGTCCGTTTTAAAATTTTCTATCGCCAATCGATAGTTAAGGCAAATGAGCAGAGCCCAGTTGATTTGTAGTCTGTACGATATACGTTTGGGGTACCTGCCATGCAAATTTTCCCCATAAAACCACTTTTTATGAAAGATTTGGCTTTATATCACTTTTATGGTACTGTTTAAACCAACCAATATTATTTACCACGATTTTTGCATTATTTCCTAGTCTTGCAGTTACAATTTATTTATAGTATCGTTATGAGTCAGTATATCATCGACGGTATTGTATATTTGGGGTGTAAGGAAAAAAAAATGGCATTTCATACATAAATATCTACTAAAATAAATCACTTACAAGAAACCAAATAACTGTCGTTTGCTAGATTATTTCGTAAACGCTAGTACACTTAGGTACTATATAGTAATGTAATATGCATATTTGCATTTAAAATGCTTACATATGTAAGAAATAATTGATTGCCCGGTTGAAATAATACCAGTACACACCACCTTTTTGTTAACTTTTTACCTTAATGAGATCTCAAAAAGTAGATTCGGTGATGAGATTATTTTGATTACGTAATATTGTGATAACTTACCACCATTATAATTTTTATCGGAAGTGGATCTAAAAGTGACGCTGCTATTACAAAACAATTAGTGTTTATTACTTTATAACATTTATCGACACCCCAACGAATAAGGCGTAAATTATTTTAGTCATAAATGATATTCTTTTTTTAACTATGTTTAATTTATTATATAACATTATAACAATTAGCTAAATCTGGTCCAGAACCACGATTTATTTCAGTTACATCCTTAGATGAAAAAATAATTCCATAGAACAAAATTTTATCGCACTTGATATTACCTAATTTGGTACTGTTCAATTTACGTGGAGCAATACATACTTAAATTGGGACGTCGGTCTTACAGACCAACCAAAAGATTTTAACCTATTTACCAAATCTTCCACAGAACTCCAGAACCAGGAAGTACCACCTAAAATACCACCGATTCTTATTTTCTTTTAGAGGGGTTCAACAAAGAAGTATCTCAATGTACTACTTAACATAATATAACAGCTGATATTAGCTAAACTCACAACATAGGATATAAATAACTTTGAGCGTCTTTGTTAAAATTAATTTTAAAAATACAACGTTGTCTCAGTCTGTCATTTAACAGCGTAGAAATACGTCTCCATTTTAAAATTGAGGTATTTATATGCTTAATCGGTGACAACTAAAGCTGGCCGTAACTAAAGTTACTGCTTTATTCGTTGGGGCTATCGTTATAGTTTATTCTTTTCGACTAGTTTTAAGAAATATATTTAAAATATAATGAAAACCTTTTTATTTCGTTTGTTTCAGCAATAACATAGCAACATTCTCCGGTGACTGGGCACTTCTCAGCGATTCGCTAACGAGCATGTCTTTAAGCAACAACGAACTTACTTCCATGGCGTCCAATTCCTTGACAGAGCTTAAGAATCTTGCTAGATTAGATCTGGACGGAAATAAACTTCGTCTCATACCATATCTAGTACTGCCAAAAACCCTAGTAGAAATAAAATTATCATCAAACTTGATCGAATCATTAATTTGTTCTGAACTAACTAGTATGGTTCAAGTCAAATCATTGAATCTAAGGGATAACCATATTAAAAAATTAAACCCTTGCAGTTTTAAAGTCAGTAAAAAAATGGATAAAATCGATTTGGCCGATAACTTACTAAATGAATTACATTCTTTTATGTTTAATGGGACTTTACATGTTCGATATTTAGATTTCGAAATGAATAGCTTCACTGAAATACCATCATCGGCGTTCCAAGGGATGAATGTAGCAAAACTGGTAATTTCACACAACAAGATCGAAGACGTTGATTCAGGAGCTTTTGTAGGTTTGGAACATTCGTTAGAACAACTCGAATTAGATAATAACAAGCTTCAATTTCTACCAAATAATATATCCGAGTGTGTCAATTTGAAGCACTTTTCGGTTGCTTCGAATTTCTTGAGTCAAATGTTCAAACTTCCTCCCAATCTCGAAACGCTGATCTTATCGAGAAACTGCTTTTTAGAAATTCCAAGATTGGAGTCGAAGAGTCTGCGTCACGTCGATCTCAGCTACAATATTTTGACGAAAATTCAAAGGGAAGATTTCACAAACTGGAGCGAAGGCCTATCCACGCTGATCCTCAAAGGAAATAAAATTACGCGATTGGAAGAGAGTCTGTTTTCGGATTTGTTGAATTTGAAGAAACTCAGTTTGAGTTTCAACGAGTTGCACTATTTGAATATAAACGTGTTCGTGAATTTGAGCTCGAGTTTGAGGAGTCTGGAGATGTCGCAATCGATGTACTGCGAAGAGTTTCCCATTGACGTTTTTAGTCCATTAGAAAATCTATTGTGGCTCTCTCTAGATAATAATAACTATAGGTCGATACAGCCTGAAGCGCTGAACACATTCTTTCAGCTGCAGTATATAAATTTAGAATCAAATCAACTACTCCACATCCCTGTTCCATTATTCAATTACAAAGTATTGAGTAAACTCAGAGATATTCGTTTGTCTTATAATTTAGTTGAGTATATTGAAAGTGAGACATTCGTGTCTTTACCAGAGCTCAAAACTCTAGACTTATCTGTAAATAAGATTCAAAACATATCGTCGCGTAGTTTTAAATCGATGCCAAAATTAATGTACATATCGTTAGCTAGTAATATGATCACTAATATTGATTTTGGTGCTTTTCGAGAGTTGCCTAAATTAGTAGTGCTCGAACTTCAGTACAACGAATTAAAAGAGTTCTCTTTTAATAGTTTATATAACGTTTCTGTTGCGGATTATTGCTTAAATTTAAATTTAAGTCACAATCAGCTATCTATTTTACGATCAGATAGTCATAAAATGATTGAAGTTTTAGACTTATCGTATAACTTGTTATTGAAATCGCCGACGAGTTTTTTTGTATATATTGCGAAACGATTGAAGCGTCTAATTTTATCACATAACAAAGTCGAAAACTTGGAAGTAAACGCGTTCGCAAGTTTGATTCATTTACAGATTTTGAAAATAGATCACAACTCTATACACTCCCTGCACCGGAGAGCCTTCAACGGATTGAAAATAATACAAATTTTAGACTTATCGTTCAACGAAATAGAGCAGTTACACATAGAGCAGTTTGCGAATTTGAGAAATTTGCGTTATTTAAAATTGAATAATAACAGAATACGCTCGTGTCCCAGAGAGGCGTTCATGAACACGGTTTTAGAGCACTTGGATCTTAGCGGAAATCAATTGAAAGTATTTCCGAACGTAGCCTTATCGCACGTCGGATTCACTCTTAGATATTTAGATATAAGTGATAATTTTATAGAATATTTAGATAGTACGATTTTTCAAGATACGCCATTTTTATTAGAGCTATATTTAGGTAGTAATAGAATAACAACCCTCTCTGATAACACTTTCAATAGTGTTTTAAAATTGAGGGTGCTCGATTTGAGTTTGAATAATTTGCGAGCGAATTTCAAAGAATTGTTTCATTTTCTGCCGAATTTGCGAATTTTAAGTTTGGCAAATTGCGGTTTAAAATTATCGCCGTATATCCCGCTTAACAATATAACAGTTTTGAATCTAACTGGTAATCACTTAGAAGATATCTCCGAAGAGGCAATCAAAGACTTATTAAACGTAAGAGAATTGTACATAGGGAGTAATAGGTTTAATGTCGTTCCATCGAACGTATGGCATTACATGAAATATTTGAGAGTTTTAGATTTATCGAATAATCCAATTCGCGACATTTTTAATGACAGTTTTAGAGATCTGGACGCGTTGCAAGATTTAAATATATGTCATTTAAACCACTTAGAGCATTTCTCTAGTGATGGTTTAAAATCTTTGAGGTCTCTGTCGTCGCTGCAAATTCAATCTTGGTCTAATGTAAATAAAAATCGTTTTAGTATTGGCAAAGTCCTAACGCATGTTCCGTCCCTGCAAAAACTTACAGTTCTAGTTACGGACGAACTTTTATCGAAGCAGTTGGTCGGAGTGTTCAATCCGAAGCTCAAAATTATAGAAATATGGGGTGAGAATTTAAAAGCTGTCAGCTCGTTGGCTTTCTATGGCAGCGAAAACAATAGAGAGTTGGCTCTGAGGATAAGAAATACGAATATTAGCGAATTGCCTTTGGGTTTCTTCGATTACCTGGGAGTGATACCGCAGCTGAGCGTCGATCTCAGCAACAATAGGATTACTTCACTGAGGCCAGCCATTTTATACCCGAACACAACCAGCTGGGATAGAATGGGCACAAAATTAATCGCAGGTGTGTATGACTTTATTTTTAAGTATTTGCAATCGAAATCTACAGAGAATAACGCTGTAAGTCAAAATATGGTCAATTGTTACAAGCACCTACTCACTAAGAAAAATATTAGACATGTCTACCAGGTTCATTTTCTGAGATGTAATTTGAAGAACATTGTATGTCGACATAGGTCACTAACGGTTCCTTGTAGCTTGGGCTATAATGACCGTAATGTCAACTTGCCGGCTAAACTCACGGGGCAGCTCCTATCCAGGAGCCTTCTCGAAGAGGGACCAACCTGGTGAAACAGCTGTGCGGTGAATCTGGGGTCTAATAGGGTCGAGCAGCTTGGGTCTCAATGGCCAACTCTGTCTATCTCATTCGTCCCGACTCACAACTCAACGCCTATCCGGCAGCCTCCTCAAAGAGGAAGAAACCGGTGAACCCGCTATGCATGATGGGTAATCTGGAGGAAGCCTTCGTACGATCCTGGATGTCTGAACCACGGTCGGCATGCCGGCCTTTGCTTACTATGTATAATAATATGTAGGCTTAATATGTACTGTACCATTACGAACCTTATTTTTCCATGTCGAATCCATAAGTGGTGCCACCAATTAATATTACATTAGTATTTAGCTATTACTAGGTCATTTTACAGCATTATAGATACATCGTACCACTAAATACACACCCAAATAAAATTGCTGCTATTCTCTAAGGCAAAACTGAACAAATTGCTTTTTTACGAAACTCGCTTTATGAAAACCAACGCACACACAAATATACAAAAAAGACTACTTGAAACTTTCAAATATCTTAGTGTCTTATTTGTATGTTGGTATAAGCAGCATTAATAATCGGTAAAATATCAATTCGCCTGTTTTGCGTCACTGAATAGCAACACGCAGTTATTCAGGCCTATTCTCTAGGCACGTACGCCTGCTTTTTCGCGTATGATACGCGAAAAAGCAGACGTACGCGTAT
>JAOPUG010000037.1:18094041-18105375 GCA_027564375.1 Micropterix facetella | reverse complement strand
TAATTTTTTTTCTTTATTGATAAAATTGTTGAGAAAAAGAATTCCCTTCTCCATTTCTAGTTTTTCTTCTCCGAATTGAATTAAGAAAATAGGTTTACCATTGGATATTATTTCATAATACCCAGACATCCAGTCAGACAATAATGGTTTTAATATTTATGCATATATGTATGTGTTAAAGTTTACCTGTAATATAGAAAATAAAACTGATACTTCATTCATGTGCATTCAACTACCGGGATCTATCAGAAGCGCATACGTCTCGCGCGTCAAAGTACTCGCGCCGAGGCTGTCTCATCAAAATCTGCATACAGATGGCGCTATAGCGGCATTTGACATTTGCCATTTGCTAGTGACATTTGTTTCTGGAGAAAAAGTAAATCGTGGTGCGTTTTAATACGAAAATTGATTTTCAATCTTTTGTTGTGTAGATGTGCACATACATTCGCGCCGCTTCTATGTATACCGGCGGGATGTGATCATATGGGATATTAAAAGCAATATAGTAGTGTACAATTGTGCAAAACCGAAGGGTGCAAAATATTCGAGATCTTTGAGATCTAAAATTAATAACTGAAAAAAAAAAACCACCGGGAAAGCATAACTTATAAACATTCCGACTCCGCTCATGGGAAATCGAAGTGTTAGTTTGTAGTGAATGCAATCTTTCATTCATCCTATTGTATTTGAAACCTATTTAAAAAAAATTAAAATTTCTCTATCTATCGAACGTCACTTAACTATGCCCAAGGTTTCTTGTAAAAGATTTGAAAATCAGCCGATATATGGCGATCGAAAATTACTTACTTTTTATCAGAAAGAAATATGTTATAATGTGGGTTATTGCATTATTTCAATTAACAAAAAAAAAAATGTAAAAGTTTCTCGTACAGGGATAACGTCGTTGACGTTGACGTGGAAATTTGAGCGACACCCCTCAACATGTCATATCGGGCGTAATCCTTAAGGAATTCGTCAATTTATCTGTGCGGTAGATATCCAAGGAAGCCAATAATATTCATCCGACCCACCCTGAGACGCCGTCGTCGCTGCGAGGGCGGCAGCGTCCGCGGGGCATAGCAATTTATTTCCTGCCCGCCCTGCGGCCTATAAAAGCGAATCGACCAATTTGCCATTTAGAGCTCCGAATTAAACCTGCCGACATTCTCTACATACTAATTGGAGTAAGGGTAGATCCGCCTTATTAGTACCAGACCACGCGACTAACCAGAGGTCAAAGCATCCAGCTCGAACACAAATTAAATGTGACTAATTTGCAAGGTACGAAAGCATCAAGCGTTAAGGAAGGTCGATCGAAACTGAATAATTATCGTCATCGAATAATAATCGTCAAAGGAAGGTTTCTGGAGGTGTGTAGTTATAATGGCACACGCTTGCTTTTAATGCAACTAGCTATTTTTTCACGTTTTGCAAGGTAATGTTATAGCGACTAATATAGCAGGATGGTATTTTTTATTTATTCTATTATAATATTGTGATGAGCAGGGTCGACAATTAGGGCAGAGGCTCTGCAGCCCTATTACGAACACCCTCGCGAATCAATCAATCTCACACATCTAGACCTTCACATATTGTGATATTTTTTATCGCGCCTTTCAGAGAATAGGCGATTTTTTATTTATTAATTTATTTACCAATATATAATAAATATACAAACAATTTCCAAATAGTTAATTCCTGACTATATTATTAAAATATCCAATGTCTTCTAATCTTTCTTCTTATTACTAGGGGTTACTTTTCTAAGAACTGATGTCCTACTTAATATATATTTACTATTAGGAGAGAGAGCGAGAGAGAGCGAGAGATAGCGAGAGAGAGCGAGAGAGAGCGAGAGAGAGCGAGAGAGAGCGAGAGAGAGAGAGCGGGAGAGAGAGAGAGAGAGAGCGAGAGAGCCTTCTGAATGATTTATAACTTAGATAAATTTCATTTTGAGCAAACTCAATTTTTGCTTTATTTCCTGTAAAGGCAAGACGCTTCGTGTCAGCCTTAGCTGCGGGTCGGGCTAATAATACTAGATTCGCATTATGGATTATTCTTACTATAATGTCAAAATTAAAGAATTAGTAAATAAGACTGTATAATCAGACACATGGAAATTACATGTTATGAAATAATATCGTCCTAATTTACATATTATGGTTAATCGTTGCGAAAAAAAATAGTTTCTTCTGGCTAATTTATGTTTCTATTTTCGCTCCATCTATTCATCGAAGTATATTTTATTTTATTGATAAAATAAAGGCGGGATCAGATAAACTCGATTCGCCCGACTTATTTAGCCGTGGCCCATTAGTTCCACCCTACCCCACTCCCCGTCGCCTAAAAAGACAAGCGATCACAAGTGCGAAGCCCAAAATCTGTTGCGGGTTAGTGGGAGATGTTGGAGGGGAGGGGGGGGTGGGGGTTAGTTGGGAGACTATGGGTTTAGGGGGATAAAGGCACCTTTGCCGTGCGGATGCCGGTCCATTTGTTGGGGTTAATGAAACGTCAGTCACAGGATACCGCCACATTCGCAGCCAAACACTTTTTGTTCCTTGTACCTACCCCCCTTTTCTTTTGGGGTTACCGGCCGGGTGGCCTGTCCAGCCACCCGTTATTCGTGTAAAATATATTTTCCAGAGCTGCTCATGATATTAATTGTATAGATTGGCCTACATTGCATGGCCTACCCTTCTAATGTTAATCTGACTTTTATTTTATAGCATTGCTAATCAAGAGATTTTGTTTTTTTATTTTATTATTATTTAAGAAACAAACAGCTGATTCAATTCATTACATACAAAAGTAATACATTTAAAAACAAAGCTAATTATATATTTCCAATTAAAAACATCATCTTAAAAAAAAAATAAACACATATAGGGGAGATGGGAAGGGAGGACTATACTAAGTAAATAAATTTAATAAAAATACATATTATTTTAATATATTCATGAATATATATTAATTCTATCGAAATTATAATAATATGTCAAAACTGTCTTTAATCGTTGCCTTCTTAAGAGCGATAGATATCCCTGAGCTGCGATTTACAAATTTTACTTACCCTATAAATTTAACAGTTTTGTGCATAATTAGCGTTAATCTGCGGAAGGTGGAAAAGCTCCGTTTGGCAAGGAGTCGCGATTGTATACGGAAAGATACAATTTCAGGCAGACCAGAGAAATCGATGGAACCTGTCCACAATTTATCGAAAAATACATCTCCGCATTTTCTTCTGATTGTATGATTGAAGCTCATTATATTTAGCTGCTTCAATGTACTTGGGAAACGAGAAAAAGGAACGATAATTCAAATGTTTCAAGAATAATTTTTGAATATGTTCAGTTCTCTTTACGTGAATATTATAGATAGGAGACCAGATTTGAGAAGCATATTCGAGATGACTGCGGACGAATGCGTAGTGCAAGAGTAAGAGAGAATTGTTTTCTGAGAACTGTTTTGAAGTTCGAAGTACGAACCATAACATACTATATCCTTTTTTTAGTGATGCTGTATATGTGAGAGTTAAATAATAATTTACTATTTAAAAGATTTCCTAGATCCCGGATTGCATTTTTCTTGGTTATCGAGAGATGGTTATAGGATTGTTTTACAGAGCCCTATTTTAGTTTAGGTCAGTTTTTTATAGAAAATTGTCAATATTGAAATACTTAATAATGTTAACACTATTATGCATTTTGGTTATTTGTTTCTAGTCTTTATTGTAAAATTTCTCAATGGGCGTGGTTTATTATCATACGACACTCTATTGCAACCAACCCTACTTTGAAGTCTTTATATGTATGTTTGCATGCAATATGTGTGTAAGTATTTGTCTTGTTATTGAATTCGATATACAAAATTAAATAACAATCCCGTTAATTTTATCCTAGTGGAAAATCCGCAATCTTGCTATATAAGATCAAGCGACTTAACAATTATTCCACTGGGTCATGTGAAATGAACTAATTAAATTATGTACGTATAAGAAAAACTTACATCTACTGTCTCTTGAGATTAAATCAAAGCAATTCACATAATGTTATTGTAAGTTATCCTTAAATTTAAACAAATATAATCAACTCATCGCAATTGAATTAAAATGGCCATTAATTCGAAGAAATATTTCAAAATAATCCTGTCTGTTATACTTAAAATAAAATAGTCATTTAGTATGTACTAGTAAATTATACACGCCAAATACAATTTTAACCGTTACAGCATGTCCAGAATAAAGGTGATTGGTTGAAGATATACATATATGTGCATCGATCAGACAAGGCGACTCGCAGTCGCATTCCAGTACGCGATCTAATTAACCGTTACGTAATCGACGTCCGACTCATTCATCTGTGTATTTTCGATGGTAGTCACCCCGACTAGAGCAGCAGTTATCAGTTAAATCCAGGTTCGTGCGCTGCGCCGAAAATCACCGGCCGGCCGTTACGTTAAATGCAAATGTCGTCCCTTCCGTGTCCCGCAGCCGGGACTAATATGCAGCGATTAGTCTGACCGCAGATTAAAAGTGGCTGCGGGGCCGCAACCACAGAATGAAATCCGCCAAGGCCGTGCGCGTGTCACAGAATGTCCCACCGATAGCGCCGCGCACTAAGCCATGAATTATGGATTATGTATACGCCGCAACGAACCGTCGAGTTTTAAGCCCGTGCCTTAGAGCACCAACGTCAACATAACAACGACACGCTGAATGAACGAAACGAGTTAAAATGAGTTGAACAGCTGTTGGTAGATGAAATATGAGAGATCTGATATTAATCTGGATTCTTTGTTGTGTACATGCAATGCTATCAACGACTCGGCAAGAGCGATCGACAAAAAAGTTTTCGTTTATCTCTACCTATCCGAAATGCTGGCTTCGAAATACAGTATTCCAAGTATTTTACGAAATAAGAAGACGAATAACCTTTGATTGACAAGTTTTCAATGCATCTGGTCTTTATATGTAATCAAATGGAGCGAAATTAAATATTGGTGTATATTTATACAGATTCCCAAGTAAACGGATATAATATGACCTTATCACAACAAATTACGATATCTTACTTTGTCTACTGTTATTTCAAGGATACCAACTGAATTTACATATTTGAATAACCGATTCACCCACAAAAATATATTATATGTAACACATTGAGAGAACTAATAAATGCTTCGCCGGTCCCAGACTAATAAATGCTTCGCCGGCTTTACGCTAAATCCGAAACTTCTCTAGCTCCATAGATGACGAACGCTGGGTTCTGTGGAAGGTACCAAACTACGACGCAACACAACGTCACACGGAATCCGAAGCGGCTGGGTAAGTATATGCACAGCTGATCCATGGATGTAGATATTCATGCGAAGGCGAAGTTGCGAGCTTTCACAGTTATTCCGTTTAAAACCAGTACTACCGCGCATCTCGCGGCGCCTAAACTACCCGCCCAACCGCCTAAGTGAAACTGAGCCAAACGCAGCTGAAATGAATCTTTTGTATTGGAAGTCGTTTTTTGTGAGATACCAGAAGATGGGTCACCGTCCCGTAATTACGACCGTCAATAAACTAAGCTAGGCAATTACTAGAAGTCTGCGATATCAACAGTATAGGTACATGTGCGTAAATTAATAAGAAATGTAAAAAGCAGGTAAATCTACCTAGCGCAGATGTACGGTTATTAGGAATAAATTATTATTTAATACATTGAGAATCACGGTCTCTCCCACACAAATTCCTTTACTTCAAATGATATTTTTCGACTAATAACTATGAAAGCGTGGTCTTTGATTTTCTTTCAAAAGCTACTGTAAGAGAATTGATTGTAAAACATTCAATGTAACAGTGTTTCACCGAAATGTAATTATTCCTCCTAAAGGAGCCTCTCCTATCGCTATTTCAAGAGTTAACGCTGAAAATTCACTTTATATTTTGTGTTCCAGAATGTGGGAGCAATTCCGTTTGGCCTGAATTTTTAGTTTAAATACCTGAACATATAAAAAATAACCATACCTACCCCCAATGGGCTACAAATATATTAAAAATAGGTATAAAATTATGAAAATAATAGCGAAAAAATATGTTTAATTTTATGGTTTACAAAAATCGGCCGTAGGAGTAGTATGCATACAAAACAAAAATAGCGATGTAAGTTGAAGAAAAAAATATACACAACTCCGCATAGCTACTTTCCGCGAACTAACTAACATTTGAAACACAAAACTTACTTTTACATTTCAAAACAATACTACATTTTATAAAAATCTAGCCTCTTTGTCAATTTTAGTTTTATACTTTTCACTCTATTTGACTCAAAGTATTTCGTAAATGGTTGATCTTAAGATAAAAATGTTCACATAACTCTTACTATTCTTTATATTTGTTTGTATGAACCCTATATTCTTAAGTCTGTAAAGTAACGAGCTTTAGCTATGTGAACATTGTCAGTTTTTTTCAAAAAATGTTTTCCTAAGTTCATTATTTGATATAATCGATACGGACCGGTCTCTATTCTATTGCTATCACATTAGTGTGCGGTCATCTGTAGTGTGGGTAGGCAATTTCTGCCTCGCTCCGGGTACAAATGTCCTTGGCGCGGGACCTCTAATGGAATGAAATCAAATCACTTTTATTGTTTTAAAAACATTTACAATAATTGGGATATTATTAAGTTCTTTATTAATTACTAATCAAAAGAAAAATGTATATTCGTAAGAAGGTATTTTTTTTTAGGTAAATGGAAGATGCTTCGGTCTAGCCTTGTGTTGCGGGGTCAGGCTGACGCTAGTGTAATAATAATTGTTATTGTCAGATTGATGAAATACATAGAATTAAGAAATGTAGCCAAAAGTAAGTTAACGTGTTATGTTTCTATAATCCTTGAATATCGTGAAAAGTTGGATAAATTGGCATTAAATCAAAATAAATAAATAGCCAATATTGGGTTACAAGTAAGGATTGTCAAATCGAATAAAATCGTATTATCACTATGTAAAAATAAAAAAAATTAAGGAGAATGGTAACAAATTTATGGTAACTGGGCCCACCCTTCAATAGTAACAGTTGATATGCCATTGGATTGAACTTTTCAGGTAGACTACAAGGGCAGGAGGAAAACCCAAGTGTTTGTCAAACTTCGGCCCATATGACTATTTTCTTGTACGTGTGTATAATATATTAAGATGTTCATGGTAGTTTAAAATAACTACCTGAACTGAGCACGTAAACCACGGGAGATCCATTGTGTCACTCCTGAAATGACTCCCTCAATGAAGAGGACTTACTGTGTGGAAGGGGTTCAAATGTTACGTTAGAGATAAATCTCATGACGCCACAAATATTTTTGAGCTTTAATTGCTCTGAGAGAAAAAGCTTTTCAAAAACAGTGTGGTTGATAGTCCCTAACCTCGTTTGACTTTTTTCTAGAATGTGGCCACTTAGGTGACCAAAGTAATATGAAACTATCTTCCAATTTTCACAAACTCACTTATTTAATACGTTATTTTAGAGATATGTTGTTTTAAAAAAGCATAATCATATAAAACACATAAAACCATTTTGTTTCGTTTTCATAGATATTCCTCCGCCTACATTAGTCATAAGATATGAATATTATTAAATCAATATTTTATTCATACGTACGTTTAAAACTTTAGCTAACTATTAATATAACATTTTATACCTACTTGAAACATTTACTTCTCCCTTCTTTCCCCTCCCCCGAGGGGGCCAAGTCCCCTTACAATCCTGCGAGATTTGGTTACTATGCACGATAATTCCAGTAAACTACGACTGATTTTAAAAAATCTTCATCTATCTCCAACATCAATTTTATCTATGTAACACGTGGCTAGTCATTTCCCCGCGTCGATATTAGGCGCTTATATGAGATGATGTGGAGTGAGCTCGCGTCACACTAGTCGCCCGGCGATGCCGATTGCAGCGCTGCGTCTCGCTTGCGCGCGGGCTTCTGGGACGTAGCGAATGACGTATTGATGTGTACAAGCACCGCCGCAACGCGTATGTTCACCTGCTACTTCAGCGCTCGCCCAGTGAGACATCAAATAATTGTATAATTTTATTTATTACAATAAAAAACAAACCGCATGACGTCCATATCCGAAATTTGCATAAATCGGAAGCAATATACTCGAGTTATCGTCCATACTAACATTTTTCGTGCACGATTTCAAGACTTGGCCACTTCGGTGGCCGATGTAATATTATTCTGAGTATTATTGTAGCCAACCAGCCGCCAGCTGACGTTGATCAGGGCATTGATTTTATACTATTTATCCTATACACTAATCAATGATAACGGGCTTATATTGGTGAAAGAAGTCGTAAAATATAAGCCGTCATGATATTGGTAAAATATGGGCAATTATCAATATATGTATTATTCAAATCGCGGTGCAGCCAACGTTCATACAACTTTGAATACGCTGATTCTCGTACGATCACCGAAGTTAAGCCGCGTCGCGCGCGGTCAATTCTAAGATGGTTGACCGCCTGGGAATACCGAGGAATTTTGCCTTTTTTTGCTTTCTATTCTTTTCGTTGTTATTATTCTAATTAGTTGCTATTAAGAGTATGGTCACATGTTATTATTTTCGGAGATCCGATGTCATAAAAGTCATCTCAGTCTAATATTGTTTTATTAGGTATTTTATAACTTAGAACATATTTTCTTCGTGTAGCTCCCAACTTGGTTTCTATCAATTAAAATGTAGAAATAATATAGTGTTGCTCTTATGTGGCGTGACTATATCCATACACGCAGCAACCATACATTTGGTCCAATTCTATAGGCACGTACGTCTGATTTTTCGTGTATGATACGCGAAAAAGCAGACGTACTATGACACGTGAGTGTGTATTAGTATTATGACACGTATGTGAAACGTCACCCTTCGGCAGTCATGGTGTTCGCGGCAGTGGTTTTGAGGAATCAGAAGTTAAATTAACTTTTTGAAAGCACAGCCGTGTATAAGCAGTCATACGCGTATAAACAGACGTACGCTTATAAGCAGGCGTTGGTGAAGACTTAGACCCATTGACTTAGATTATTGAATTAGATTATACAGTCCATTTTATCGGTATATTTCTATGACGCGTCATAGTAATCTACCGAGATTTATCTTAACACCACGACGTTAAGATAATTTGTGGTATAACTCCGAAAACACTTATATTTCACCTTAGTAGTAGTACTACCTTATGTCCTGCTTAAAATACCTATTCATTCGTAAGTAAATTATATAATAATATAAAACTAATTTACCGCGGGAATTTTGTAACACCCACAGTTTCGGCGATATTGCAACCGCCGTTGTCCAGGGTAGACTGATGTACTTGTTCTGCGAGTAGGCATCAAACTGCTACTGTTTCTGCGAAAATTGTAACTGTGGTGGAGTAGTGGGTTCGGCGTGAGCGAATTTTGAAAATCTGCTGTGCACACAACACTCGATGTGTCTTATGTTACGTCCATGCGGTAGGCGATGGGCATTGATAATATTATAAGAAGAGGCATCCACGCAGTAGGGAAGGTTGAAATCGTCGTCTCTATTGAAGTTCGGGGTTCTTCTTATTGTAATGACTTCCCGGGTCATACAGGGAAAGAAGAATTGTTCTTTGGATATCACGATGGGCCTTTAACTCTGCACCCAGTGGTTAGTTCCGCTATCCGATATGTGTTCGCGATCGCCGATTTTTCTTTCTGAACGTTTTTAATAGCTTTTATGTGTTCCATCAGTGGATTGGGTAGGCCGTTTCGTTTGTCTAACGTAAGGTAACCCACAGCTGCATTCGATTTTATACACACACGGAGTTTTCAGTGGTATTATATCCTTCACAGGCCTCAGAGATCGAGTTATATTTTGAGTCGGTTTAAAGATCGTTTTTATATCGAATTTATCTAACATCTTACTTATTCGGTATGTCAACCTCTTGATGTATGGTAAGAATGCTCGTGATCTGCTTGGTTTCTGAGATTCGCCTGTATTGGATCGTGAGCGTGTCTCGAGATATTTTCAGTAACAATTTTTCCTAAAGACATTATTGACACGTTTCATGTCCTGCGAAAAATGGTCAACATCGAATAAATCGCGTGCTCGATTCACAAGCAACGTGTGCACTCATTCTAATCGTTTTAGTTATTTAATGAAATTCGTTTAATCTTATATTTTGTCAAACAGCCGCGATAGTCTTCGTAAGTAAATCATTACTATTGAGGGATGGGCCCAAAACTTCCCATTCTTATTTAAAACTGTCAAAATAATTATATTCGGTATTAATTTATAATTAACTTATAAGATATAGCTCTCTTTCAATAAGGCAGATTTGTGGCCAGAATTTAAACTGGAGATTTTTTCCATTCCAACATATGTTTTTATTGTTTAGAGGTAATTTATTGAATCATGTCATTCTATACTGAAGCACCTCTTTCGCTAGTTACATCGCTTTTAGCGGAGATACTCATGAGTCTGGTCTGTGGCCTTGGCTTTCATATGGCAGGAGTCTCAGACTTTCCGTGGTGAGACCCAATCACGAAGAAATCGGGCCGAGGCAAGTTGACACATACAGGTAGTATTGTATGTGAAAACTGCACGTCAAATCCGCGACTACTTCCATCTTCCTTGACAGCGGATGCTGCGGCTTTTTGAAGGTCCCAAACCACAGTGTGATACATCGTCACTTAGAATTTGAAGCGGCTGGGCCAGGACAATCGCCACAGTCAATCGATGCTGGTGCCGCGCGACAGCTCGCGTCATTCCTCCGAGTAAAACTGATAGTTCAAATTCACCCTACATGCTTGTAGTTTAATCGAATGAAAATCATATCTCTTAATCCATACAACCGCTACCTGTCGACCGTGGCTAAAATTACGCAATAGGGGTTTATAATTTTAGGAGGTTCGTAAGCTAACATGTAAAAATAATTGTCGGGATGTTGCTGTTTTTGGAGGTGAGTTCATTTTCGGCTCCAAACTCAATTATATTGACGGAAGAGAGTGACTATCACAGAATGGTTTGTTACTCGACACCGCGCAGCGCACAAATAACGAGAGCTCGTTATCCTGACGTGGCGGGCAGCACGTCTGCCGACTGAGATAAATAATTAAAGCAGAGATATTCTCTTTGGTGGCGACGGGCGACCATACGCGAACACCGATATACACCCTCATATAAGTAAATACCATCCACCATTCATACTACCTTATCATTATAATTATTCTATTTTACCTTCGTCCTTTATATATTTTAGGAAAATAAGACACTCACTCAGTCCCGTATTTTTCGAGCTAAAGCGTGTAGATTAAAAAAAATATTAAAGAA
>JAOPUG010000037.1:17998184-18013155 GCA_027564375.1 Micropterix facetella | reverse complement strand
GGATTCCAACCTACCAATGTTAGGCTTAATAGGAGATATCCCCACGACCCGACCGATACCTGAGCACCGGCATATCTCCTAGGAGTCCCAGGATCCCATATCGCGTGTGAAATAGACGGTGATTTCACGCTGCATCCCTGTTCATATCCGGTTCAGCGAAGAATATTTCTGGGAATCATGGCGCCCAGCTCATACACTTGTATGATCACTTTATAAAATTTATTCGATCTTTTCTGACTCCATAGAAATACATTCGCATACGATTTACGAAAAATATCTATAAAGAACCGAGATCATGACATAATATAATTCGATTTTTAGGAATATAGCCCATAACATAATATAATCATATCCCGATTTAGTAAAATACAGATAAAATATAGATACCTTAAAAGTATGTCTTATATATATTTTTCTTTTTTATATTCTAGGAAAAAAATAGGCGCTAGATATTTTTCATTTCATGATTCTACCATTGATATAGCCGTTTCATACGGTTCTATCACCTATTGTGTATCACTTTGCAATTATCCACAATATATGCAAAAAGAATAGTTATAAATACCTATCTAGGTATATTTAATTGCGTCATTTTTTGGAGCGAAGCGCTATTACCGGAGTTACGCGTGGCGAGAGTGAACTCGCAAAAATTGTAATAGGACGCTTTTAATGAGACGCTTTACTGTCAGAAGTGCGAGATGTTTCTTCTTCTTTTATTTGTGACAGTTCCACGCAGGTTGGTTGCTGCTTGATCGTCAGAAGTGCCTGTAGGTACCCCGCCCTCCGGCCCCATCCTACTTAACCCCCCTCGCACCCCGCCCCATCGCCAACTCTCCTGCTTCCCAACCCCCGCTTCCCAACCCTTCCTCGCCTGTCCAATACGACACATTAAATTGGATTTGTGCTCTTAATTGACGCTCTCTCGCTGCGGCTAAAGCGAAACTAGTGATGATACCGCTATAATCAGTAATTGGCACGCCCGATAGATGGCAGATGGCAGTGCCGTTAAGAAATTTCTTTAAAATTAACATTGAATTAGCTAGGAGCTTCGCTCCTATCGGGTGTCCCACGACACCTCTGTCTTTTTTTGCTATTTTGTGAAATCAGACCTATTTTCGGAGTAAGAGAAATAAAACCGAAAATCAAAAAGAATTTTTGTTTCTAAAGAAAAAAAAAAAGGATTACAAATATTAAAATGTTAAGTTTGAAAAAGTAATTCAAAATTAATCTTGATTACATTATCTCTTGATCTTGATAGTAATTGATGGAATTTCTGAATGTTTTAGTTGTCAGTTCGGAACAGGCCTATTTCATATGTATATGATATCGCAGTTATAAACAGCTCTCTTAAAATGCAACTCGTATGTAGTCCTCTGCCTCACAATTAACTTTTGGTGAATTGAAAATCCTCTTTGCTTATATCTTTGTTTGTGGAGCTTTGTAAATAGTTGATAAATTCCCCAATGTCATAAAAGTCTTTGGCAATCAAAATATCTTCTAGTTTTTTATAAAATGCACTATCTGAGACTCTTAGGTAGCCGGTTATACATATATACCCTTGTATGCAATACTTTCTTTGTATATTTTTAAGAATGGCCTTGGCAATTTCAAGTCAATTCTTTGCCTGGTGTTGTATTCGTGTGTATTTACCACTGTTTCCATAGTACCTTTGGTCTTGTACAAATGAGAACAAATTCCCAATGTATATATCGAAGGTAGGTTGCTATTATTAAAGTTTAAAGTATTGCTTACAACTGTCTGGCTTTGTATGCCCGCATATAAACACTTCATAGTAGGGTTGGTTGTAAGAGATAGTCGTATTATAATAAACCCGCCCATTGTGAAATGTCACAATAAAGAGTAACAACAAACAAACAAACTTTTTGCTTCTGTGCAATGTAGAAACCGTGGGAAAGTTTTCCATAATTTCGTAACCGCCAAATTAGTGACAGATGAACAAATCCGCACAAACGCTAAAGAGCAGACGTAACAAGACCAGCCGTGAAATTACGTATAATTGCACTGCAATCGACTCGACCGTCGACTACTGGTTTCAGCGCCGATAATTACGCAAACGGAGCTTCTTTTTGTACGCTAAACGCGTGCCGATTGGAAACTGGAAAGTGGAGAAATGGAAGTAATGAGACATGACATATTTCAAACTGAAAAAGCTTGATTATTAGTAGTATTTTTAACTGCAAATTCTAGATTACTCTGATTTTGCCGCATGTCCATTTTTTTCTGAAAACATAGATTGCTGAATATATTTCTTGGAACGAGCTAATAGACCGCGAATCCAGCTATCATGGTCATCATCATCATCATCACAATTAACGCAAAAACTCATTGTCAAGCTTGGCTTCGTCAATAATATTCTTTCGTGCTACCATATCCCCGGCTTTGGTTTTACAGGTGTTCTCTCGGTGTGCATGCAGTTCTTTAACCAAAGAATTAAACCATTGCTTAAGGCTCCGCTGTTGTGTAAATCGAGTGATGATTTGCCAAGCGAAACACTAACGCGATCCAATATTCACCGAAAGGCTATTACTGCTTGCGCGGAGATACCATTCTTACGGCAAGCAAAACACCAGTGCGAGCCGATACACGGAAAACCTATTATTTCTTGCGCGGAGATACCATTCTTCTGAAATCACGCATGACAAATAATATCCTTTTTGGTTTTTTGAAAAGATTATAATGAAACAATAAAAACTATGCAAAATATTGCATCATCACATTTTAATCGTTTACTTGGTACGTATTATTAATATAGTTTCAAGTTGTTTGCCCCTCTAGATTCCAAGAAAAATGCAAATTACAAAAAGGTGAAGACTTCAGCTTTTATTTATTTTTATTCAGAAAAAAAAAACAAAATATTGAAATTTTGCATCACAGTACTAAAGTTAATTGCTACAAGACACATTTTTTTTTGTTTAAATGCACGCGTTGCAACATGTCAGTTTTTCACTGTTTGAAAGAGGTAGTTACCTAAAATGCTCTTCAGTTTTCCGCAAAAAGTGCGTTTCAACGTTGTTAATTTTCAGCTTCCTTTCCACATTCTCTAACCACCTGAGCCTTCCAACTATCGGAAATTTAACAACATGGATATTATCATACACATTTAGAAATTTCGTCCTCCAAACGTCATCAACCTACAAGGCAGTCCGAAGATTCTGCTGAGTATTTTGCATTTAAATATATCTATTGTATATTCATGTATATTCATAGTGTATATTCATATATATTCATGCATATTCATTCCTATATTATGATTTATTTAACTATATTTTATTTTATTTGGTAGGCACTCAAACAAAATATTGACAATATGTACATTGTTTTGAGGTTATACGGTTTATATGACTACATTAATATGATTTTTACATGACTAAACGATTAATTTAATAACGAAAGAACAATCATTTAACAGTAACTGACAACAAAAGTAAGGTTGAATTTAATAAAAATATATACGAGGGATGATGTTATTAAATCCGGTATGGTTTTTCGCTAAAGGAGGTTTAAATAAGTCCAGGTTTCGAAGATTTCTATTTTAGACATTAAAGGATATTTTCTCAATACAAGAGGTATCAATTTTGTAATTTAAATCTTGGCAAGGGGAAAACCCAAGGGTATATCGAACTTCGGCCCATGTGATTATTTTCCTATCTGTATGTATAATATATTAGGATGTCATCTAGCGGCCGAGTCGAATACTAATTTGTGACTAATGACCAACGCACCGCGGTCAGGTGATTCCTGCATCGGTCGATAGAAGATACCGACGATCTTCAGAAAATGAAATAAATAATATTACCAAAATAATTAGGTCGTACAGACCCCCAAAATCAACTGGGCTCTGCGCAGTTGGGGTCTAAGGTGGTCGAAGGGGGTCGAGTAGCTCGGATCTCAATGGCCAACTATGATCTATCACGGTCAGCCCGACTCATGACTCAACACCTATCCGGAAGCCTCCTCGAAGAGGGACGAAACCGGCAAACCTGCTATCTGATCTGGGGGAAGACCTCGAGCGATCTTGGATATCTGAGCGATGTCGGCATGCCGGCCTTTGCTTGACAACCTTCTTATCTTCTTAAAGAGGGGCCCTTTGTATCTCGGATATGTGCGGTGACACGGACAGACCCCCCAGTATTCCGGTGTAGCGGTGACTCGGCGGTGAAAACTTCTGATGGATGGTTGCTTGATGCACTGGTCGGTCTGTCGGCCGTTTCTCAACAAGGAATAGCCGGGGGAGTTAGAAGCACAATGCGACCTAAGGAAGCGCTGGGTAGATAGGTACCGAGTCACCGGCTAAAGAACTGTTAAAGACGAAGACTGTCGATCTGTGCAGATGTTACCTTGAAGGGATAGGAGACAGCGCTCCACTTTCTTTGTGAATACGGAAAGCTGGTGCAATCAAGAATTCAACGCGCTATCTATCCTTAGAAACGATTCGTTGGTCACCGGATCTCGGGCGGCAAGCCGAGTAAAGGACGCATCGGATCCGCGACATATTCCAGTGAGGAACTGCCGCTTACTTAAGGTAGAAGACCGCACAAGCGACTTCGAATCTGCTACCAGACGGGAGGTGGGAGAAATCTGACCACATCTGGAAGTGAGGGCGCGAGGATGCCCCTCTGGGCTTGAAAATTCCCAGTGCCTTGTTGTGAGGAGTTGGACTCTCACGGGCTGAGGTGGAACTGGATAAGTGGATCGTCTTTGTTCGTCTCTGGGCGAAAAAAAGATAGATTTCGTTATAACGTCCAGGGTCGGCTGGTTCAGCGCATTGGCCATTGGCGAAAGAAAACAAAATAAAACGGACATAGTTTAATTGAGTTATCGTGCATAGTAACATCCACACATCCAGACAGACAGATACATTTTTTTTGTTTAGGTGGACTCTAGGGCATGTGTTCCTTCAAGCAAAACGCGGTAAAATTGTTTTTAAATATTTTATAATGATTATTGTAATGTTCAAACATACTGTATACCGCGATTACCGAGGTGAAATCTTCGCGGTTAAGTCCTATTTGGGTTTATTAACCGCATTAACTCTTTAAACTACTCGTGCGTGCTAATTGAGCCCTGTAAGCAATTTCTAAGAGACCAATCAAACGGATCGCTAGACCCGTCTATAGTTTAAACGCGTGCTCACTGTTGACTGCACACCCCAAGCTAAAATTACACCTCATTCAATAGCCAGATTGATAAACGAGGATGAAGATATAAAAAACACTCACGCAAAATACGCTTGTCGCAACTATGCCATTTGTCCAAAGAAATAGGTATGTCATTTTTATGTTCGAGTTTGTCTAGGTACGAGTAGGGTCTTGAGATCACTTCGCACGACTGCACGTCATGCGACTTGACGTAACGGCTTAGTGTCGCAATGACGCAATGCCGCAAGAATTTGCAGGAATTGAATTCGGTCTGGAGGTCGTCTAGCACGCGAAAGGTATAGGTAGACATTTCAGTCGCTGTTCAAAATAATAGGTGGGGAAGGTAAAGGGAGGCGTGGTTTTTTTTGTAACAGTGACGCAGCATCAGTGTTGCAAGAAGTTCAAATATAACATGGGAGGTAGTGTTTTCATATCTGGAACGATTCAAGAAGTATCTACATATATATGCTGTTTCAGGGAAAATGTAAAATTAAAGCTGACAAAAAAAAAATATAAACAAAATCTGATAAAATGTCTTCATAACTTATGTTTCAGCTCATACTTTTATAGATAATCGCCTATCAAATACACATTGGTTAATTTTTGTTTTAGTTTTATTGAGACTTTCATTATTATTTTTAGTTTTATTGAGACTTTAATTATTATTTTTTTAAAGAAAGTTCTTATTAGTCGTAGACCACACATATTTGTGCTAAGATTAAAGTTACCAAGTTTTTTTTTCTATGAAGTTTCTTCTAAAATAAAATATTAAAAAGATAAGAGGCAAAGTTTGTGTGTGTGTATATATATATCTAACAATTTGTTTATGTTGACACAACCGCGGCACTCTAATAAGACCAAGGAAGTGAGCTCGCCTTATCACAGGAGTTCCTAGCAAGGCGGGCTTGGTTGCACTTTTCTGAGCATATTAGATAATAATCATTTACATTTTATTTATGCGCTAATCAACCTGGGTTCAGACAGATGTATGCCTAAATTTTACTGTTCAGTAAATTTCTTTTCTTTTGTGCTCTTGCAATTGAATATATATGTATGTAACTTATAAACTTTATAATATCATCTCTTTTTTAATAAATTGTAATCTTTAACACTTTACATACCTTTTCCGATATTTAAATTATTTGCTACTTCTTCCTTTTCCTTTAATTATATATTTGATGGATATTCTCTCCATTCGACAATTCCTTCATTTCATGTAAACCATATAAGCGATCGAAGGCTAACTTTCAACGTTATACTGATTCCGTCACCTAGTTCCGCGATTCCTTCATTCATACTGCCATCATTCAAGACCCAGAATGCAAATTTCCCTTTGGCGTAGCTGCGACACGTTCTAAATATATCCAACGAAGCGGCGCGCGAACCGAGAAGAGTTACTTTACTGAATTCCCAGTGGCACTGTTGTTTACATATGATTAGCACTGCCTGTGAAGGCACATTTGCTATTCGCCCCCAGCCTGCAGCCGCCTGCTCCGCCACCAGAACTTTCAAACTTAGCAAAGTTCACATGTTACTATCGTCTTAGGAGCTAAGCTGCTAGAAGGCGAATATTAGTTTAATTGTATCACGGGATTTGTTCCGTGTTGGAGAGTAATCTTAATATTCTGATGAGAAATAGATGGGAAATATTGTAGAAGACGGCATGCACAAGTAGTGAGGAATATCCTGACAAATTATTTTGCAAAAAAAATATTTCGAGTTATTGCGTATTACACCGTATAAAAGACATAATACATGTTTATTAATTTACCTAATTAAAATATTTATTATCCTATGGCAGAGCAATATTATAATGTATATATATTGACAGCCTTAAAAATAAACGCATATTAAAATAAAGAACGAGCATAACGGTCGTTTAAAAAATAATGGGAGCAATAAACGTCGTTTAAGCTTAACCGAGCATAGCCTGCTGTTGAATAGAGCTTGGCAATGCATGATCTTTAAAATGCCGTTAACTACGAGACAGGGCTAGTTTAAGGGCTGACACTGAAATAGACATCTGATTTTTTGACGTTTTTGTTTGGATGCGTTCGTATTTGAAAGTGAACGTAGGTAGCCTCTTGGTTGTAATCTCGTCGTCGTTGCGTTCATTTTTTTTTAATTTTCGTGTTAATTCTTTAAAATCAACGATATGGAAGCTTTTTGCAATGCGATAAAGGAAATTAATGATTTGGAGGACTTGGGTGTCATTAAAAGGCTGTCTGCCACCAAGACCTTAGAAAATCGATGTGTGCATTATCGGGAGATCTATTGACCACGATTTAATCCATGTATTGTCGACGATTCAAATTTTTAATAGAAAGACCTATTTATGAAGGCTTACGGTCGAGCAATAGTGGACTTGTCCTGGGATGGTTTGCTTGGAGATCCGTGTACGGAAAGACACGAATGAATTAATCTAAAAGAGAGATTCGAGGAACTAAACACAGCGGCTCTAAGCCAGCCGATATGACCGCTATCGTTGCTTTGATTTTATGTGGCGATGCACAAGTCAAGAAATAGCGTCGATTTAATCACGATTCTCAAGTCAACTGGAAATCTCGACTGTTGCATTTATTTATATTCAATGGAACAATGTACGAAATAATTCCTTTTTATAATGAAGTATTATAGTTACACATAGTCGACAAGAATGTAGGTGGGTGCTCAATATCCATACACCGCTTGATCAAAATCGATCTGAGTAAAAAAATCTTCTTGTCTTTGAATAGGTTGTATGCGCGATATGTAGTTGAACGAAGCTTAAAATGAGTTCACTTCACAACATCGTGGATCCGGCCAGAACTGGCGATAAA
Organism: Micropterix facetella; assembly: GCA_027564375.1. Taxonomy (NCBI): domain Eukaryota; kingdom Metazoa; phylum Arthropoda; class Insecta; order Lepidoptera; family Micropterigidae; genus Micropterix; species Micropterix facetella. The sequence goes on along the minus strand of JAOPUG010000037.1, from coordinate 18,005,177 downwards.
CAGTTCTTAAACGGGTTTTGTTAAATAACTGGTCAATAGTATGTTAAGAATATGTTTATTTCTAAAGCAAAACATTAAACTATGTTTTTGAGACATTGTTTATAAACCACATGTTCAAATATCCCATTATGATCGAATTCGTATTGTGGAAGAGAAGATATTAACAAAATATAAATGCAATTGTATTCTATATTATTCTATTGCTATGCATTAGCAAAATACATACCTTAGGAGGTAAAGATTACTAGTATCTAGGCTAGAATAGTCTGCCATACATGTATATAGTCTAGGCTAGAACAAGCTATAGCCACGACTACGCTCAAGTTGATCATGTTTGTTTTGTTGTCGACTGGGATGTCGTTGCGACGCCACTATGACACTAAAACGACGCCAATTTACGACGCCATTATGACACTAATACGATGGTATTACGATTCTCTTATGCCGCTGTTACATTTCCTCTATGATGCAACTACTACTGAACTGAAAGCGAGCTACAACGATGCCACGACACTGTTGTCATTGTTGACACCAAGGACAATAACAATAACAATAATTTCAAATCCATTATTATTTCGCAATTCTGGCTCGAAGGACTACTTGTGCGATCTTCTACGATGGGGCTCCACTTCTTGATTTCGTACCCATTGATTGCAATGTTGAACGAAAAATACTCTACTACTTATTTTTAAAATATCTATTTTACAGTTTAACTGCTAGAGAATTAACCCAAAAATTAATAGGCGGTCACTGATCAGTAAATGAATTTAACATTTCGGGCTGACAATCGGACTATATCAATTTAACTGTCAAAAACACTTATAGACACTATATTTTTACATATTATGGATGAACTGTGGAATTCAGCAAAAAGTATGAAATTTTCATATTAACTCCTTTTCGTTTTCGTCTCTTCCATTTATCTTCATTTCACTGTATTACAAAATGGTACACATTGAGGTTGTTTTTTAATTCTTTACCATCACATATATGTACCGATGAAATCATTACATATAAACGTTCTCATTTATTAACCGGGTCAAAAAATTCAGCACGCCACCCATAAAATACGATCAGATATAGAGGCAATAAATAAGTGTGTACAAAATATAGCGCAGGTTTCGGCAGCGGTCGCGGTCTTTTCCAGGACACAATCGTCAATCGTCCAGCCGCAGTTGATTGCTTTCATCAAAGAGGCGAAGGTGAGCAGGAAGAATCGTTCAATTAATTTCCGCCATTTGTCACTATCCCTCCTGGGCGTATTGCTTCTCGCTCCAACTTCTTTTTCGTCCCACACTTTCTGTTTTCAGGCGATCGCTTGCAATTATTTTTCATGAGAGCCATTACAGAGCGTTTCGCTTAATAACGGTAACTATTATTTATGGCTTTGATTGCGTTTGTTTAGTGGAAAAGTAATCTAGATAGGTACATGTTGTAGCGTATTTAGTAATTTTTCTGGCATTAGAACTGAACCAAAAAAGAAATAATTGAGAGTGTAGTGGATTCTCAATCCTGAGCTCTTCTGTAGTGAGACTCCTTTGCAGGTACTTCTGTGTAGTCTGGGCTATGATGGCCGTTATATGTTACTTAGTCGGCCCTCGCGGAGCAGCTCCTATCCAGCAGCCTCCCAGAAGAAGACGGATCAACCCGGTGAACCCGCTGTGCGGTGGATCTGGGGACGGAACTCCGGCTGATATGGACTGCTGTCGCACGGGGCGGTCAAACCGGCCATACTGTCACTGGCTAATACCTGGAGGAGTTTAGAAGTGTCCGCTTCTTAAGAAAGCGGGAGTAAGTAGGTACTTCAAGCTGCTTATCCTTAGAAACGATACGTGGGCCACCCGATCTCAGATGAAAGTTGCCGAGCAAAGGACGCCTCGCACCAGCGATATTCCAGTAAGGAATGCTGCTCGCTTGAGGTAGAGGACCGCCTAATCGACCTCGACGGGTGGTTGGAGGAATCCGACAAAATTTGGGAGTCAGGGGGTGAGATTACAGATTTACCTTCACGCGAGACCTGCTGAGCTTCGCTCCTCAATTTCTCAGATTAATTCGGATTTAGTCCTTATCATTAACTCAGCTAATGGCCATTGTATCATTGTCAATTTAATTCAATTCAATTCAGTTTTACTCGGTGTAAATATATCACGTACACATACTGAAAGTCAAAATACAATAATATTACATTATATTTTATATCTTTTCTTCTTTTTTTCTGACAAATTCTACAAGTAAGATTCCACTGGAAAGAACATCCAAAGAAAACCAATAGACACTTTTTTGTTACTACTATTGTTAAATACAATTTTGATTCTATATATTTCAAAAATATTTCGTTTCTTCGGTCCTTCTCTAACTGTAGAAATATGCATATCTTATCACTCCTCTGCCAAGCCCTGTCTTCATCCAGATCTGTTTACTTAAAGGATTTATTCATGCCTCTCTTCATGTCCATCCCTTGTTTTGTAGTCGGGATAATACTCTGTCAATACTGTTATATCGGCCTTCCGTATATGCGAATTCTTTTGCAATCCTGGCTGGTCATTTATGGTACTACCCGTAGTTTGGAAGCGCAATGCGACATAAGGAAGCAGGGTAGTTATGTACCTTAAGCTATCTATCTTTAGAAACAATACGTTGTCCACACGATCTCGGGTGGCAAGACAAGTAAAGGGCGCCTTGGATCCACGATAATTCCAGTGAGAAATTGCCGCTTACTTTAGGTAGAAGACCGCGCAAGCGACTTCGAACCCGCGACCAAACAGGAGGTGGGAGAAATCTGACAAATCTGGTAGTAAGGACGCGATGGATGCAACTCTGAGCTTGAAAATTCCCAGTGCCTCGCGGGTAGCTGCTGTACCGCTTGCAGGCAGCAGAGAGGGCATGTAAAATGTTAGAGATGGCGTTTAAAATATTATTATTTGTGTTTAGAATGTGCAAGCTCTTCTCGGGTACGAGAGCCCCATCGGCATTATACAATCGTTACGTGTGCAGCATCCTCGAATACTGTTCTCCCATCTGGTTTCCACAGTATAGAGTCTACAAAGACCAACTAGATGATACAATATCGATTCGTCCGGTACATTACGTCCGGTTGGTTGGCACACTGGTTCTGTTTAGACTACATATGATTCAACTATATTAATTGCGCTCGTGAGAAGAGCATATGCGCCGTAGTTTACCTAAATGTTCCTGAATTGTGGACAACATTTATATTTTGTGACCTTTAATGACATTTTGTATTTGTATTTTTATTCTTATTTATTAATACTAGTACTAATTTTTGATAGACGATTTTTATTTCTCTGAATATTTGCGTGATTCTGATTATTTACTGGTTATTTTAGTATTGGTTATTAGTTTGAGTATGTATTGATTATTGATTTTATTAATAAAAAAATGATTTTTTAAATTACGGAATGTAAATTTATTACTAATTTATATGTCATAATGTCAGTTTAATCTAAGGTTAATTTTTAAAATATATTTTGACTTTAAATTCTTATGTTTGATATTCTAATCTTTCTAGAGTTATTTTCTTATTTATTGTTTCAGTTTTTTCATTACCTAATTACTCAATTGCGTTGTATTTATTTTATATCGATTAAAATTTTATTTTGTATTTTTTACTTGACATATCTTTCAGTTCGTTCAGTAGGGCGTCGCTTGCAAATATCATATGTAACGAAAAATGTTGTAAGATCTCTTATAGCTTTGCAACTATGTTTATACCTGCATTATTTTACTACCATTGTTTAGAGGAACGATCCCATTACTCGATAGTCTACATGTCTCTGGCATATATGATGCTTTAATCGCGCATAGCATGTGCATTCGGAAATAAATTTACCATCGCGCAATGCGTTTTTTTACAGAAATTTGACGACTTATCGACTATAGTGCCAAAAATTATATAGCATCCAAAAAATACCTGCAAGGGCTCCGGTAGCAAAAGAGAGAGAGAAAGAGAGAGAGAGAGAGAGAGAGAGAAAGAGAGAGAGAGAGAGAGATGTCGGTCCTCGATAATCCCCTTTGAGCACGGCGGAATGTGTTCGTCTCCATAGAGAACGTGTTAGATTGAACAAATGGCAGGATCCACAACTAACTACGTGTGCGACAGGTTCAAGCAGCGTAAGCCTATCTGTGGCTACAACGAGACCAGCTCATCGACATCCACCAGGAAGAGTCAGGGCATACCCAACCGCAACAGTATGAAACCACATTTAGAGCAGATTACGCGTGCGACTAAGTACCATAGGTGCTCGAATTTGGCTACAGCCATGTTCAAAACCGTGTTCATCAAGAACGACAAGTACTTGCTACTAACCAATTATCGCTAAGGTACCGATATTAATGGCATACCTCGCCTAATTGATACTGCTGGGCAATTCCCCGTGGATGTATCGTAGCGAACCTGAATGTACAGAGCCTACGCGCCCACGCTGTGGACATATCGATGGATATTCAGCTGATAAGATCTGATATACTCATCGTAACCGAGACTTTGATGGTCGAAGGTGAGTGACCCGTACTTATCGACCTAATAGACCTCAAAATTCGCAATGAGTGTAGTAAGCAACCATCCGGGGGCGTAGCAGTATACAAACTACGGACCCCAAGAACTGAAACTCCGGGCTATTACGTTTGTATAATTGAATCACATCAGCGATATCGCAGCATAGAAGAATAACTACCTAACGGCAGGCGCTTTTTCGAAAAGACATCAGCGGTAGAGCTTTACAACATGGCCTCATTCATCACCGGATGGATACCCAAGTAATTCGATACAATGCTTAAAGCGGAGCCAATAGTGCTCGCAGGTGACTCTAACTTGTCAGCAGTAGACCGAGATAGCCTACGCCAGTATTTACGCCAACATTTCAACTTGGAACTGGCAAATGATACAAGTCTACAGAACACTCTCACTGGTTCATGCCTCAATTTGAAGTTCGTCCGTAGATTCCGTCCATCATCTGCAGGCATTACGTATCGTACTTCTGCCACCATTACCCTGTCTTCAACTTGCTCAGTGTAAGAAATGTCGCTAATCGAATAGCAGCGTCACATCCATTAGTCCCACTAGCCATTGACACAGCCACTGCCACGAAGTAACCAAAAAAATTGTGCAAAATTAACAGGCCTATTAAGAACAGGAAGCGAGCTTGAGTATAAGTTTTTATATATTTAAATAAAATACGGAAATAAGTATCATTTATATATGCATTTGTTTTATTAGCTATGTCATTTCGGTTCTCAAGTGGCCATACACACCTTTAGCACGCAATAGACCTTTCACGCACTCCAATACGGCTGCGTCCCCAATACAGCTTATAAGCTTTTTTGTATTAAAATTTGATTGGAATTCTTAAAGAGTCATTTTTCATAGTTATAAGTGGGTATGTTAACAATAATATAGAAAGATTAATGTTCATTTTTGGATATAAATTGAACTGAATTGAAATGATCGTACGGCAGTTTGTATGTTGGAGGTCGAACTGTCAGACTCTATGCTTTTTGAAACTATATAATTAATAGAGCAAATCTTTAATAAATAAAGTGAAATACTCTAGCCACTATAAGGAATAAATTGTGGTGGCATAGATTTTTGAATGGTGTGATTATAACAGAAAATTATTTTCTGATTATTCTTGATTTTCCGATTGTTATATTGGAAAAGTTTTTCACTTTTGGAGTGTCTTGGGACCTATGTGATCGTCTGTGTCTAGTTTTAGCTACGATCAAATCTCAAACCCAAGCCTTGGAAATTATTTGGAAAATATTACATGATGTCATTGCCTGCGGTGCAAGGAAGTATAATTGCTAGAGTGCCTACTCCCGCCAACTCGGGGCAAAACATTATTTATTCTGAAGCGAGATGTTCGTGAACTCCTTATAGAACGTCTGAATCGATTAAGAGAATCGGTCGGGAATCGAAGTGGGCTTCGGGCGATGCGAAGGCCCGACCGAGAGCCGCGCGAGGCAATTTATTTTCTCACTTGGCGCCGCGATAAGTCGCCGCGCTTTCGCTTGTAAGTGGTGTTTACCACGCGATCTGATCTCTCGCGATAGCGCTGCCCTGCAAATTTGTTTTTTAAGCCCGGCCATTGGGCGCGGGAAACATCCAGTTACGTTTATGCCAATGTTTCCGAGGCATGCCAGCTAAGATGATAATTGGCCGAGTCGCTATCTGTCGCTTGCTAAGTGAAAAATTGATAAAGCGCTCCCTAAGAATGATCGTGTGTTAAAAATTAATGTTTTAAATACTCAAAAATCTTTCTGTTTACAGATGCTATGAAAGCCTTTATGCGTATTAGTTCGATGAAAGATTGTTTCAATTTCCAAGAAGACCGTAACCGCTCCTCTATTTATTGCGAATCGAATCACTTACACAACGTTAACAAATGCCACTCGGTCCGGTTTACTAGAAATAGGAATATAATTACACGCCAATATCAAATCCTTAATATCTGTAATAATTTAAAATCGGTTACCAAACATCTAGACATTTTATTAGATGATAAATTACAGTTTACCGATCATATCAACACTATTACAGAAAAGGCATTTATAATGGTGGGATTCATTTAAAACTCCTAAATTATTTGCTATTATATGTACTATAAAAACGCTTTTTCACGCTTATGAAAGCCTGTGCCATAGCTCACAAGGGTGGAACCTCTATATGGCATCAATGTAAACAGAATAGAATGTATTCATAATAACTTTCTAAAATATTTTAATTACGGGTTCTAAAATATTTTAAGACATCCCCAATTTCCATAACATTACTAACTGGCAAATCGAAGGACGTCAAGATTTAGTTTTTATACACAAAATCAATAATAATTAATTAAACTGCGTCGATTTAGTCAAGAAATACAATTCCGGACGCCTTTCAGAACGACAAGGCAGTCCACATTATTTCATAAGAATCGTTGCAACAACAGTTACCGGCATAACACATTAATAAAGCGTCTTCTGTGTGTGTATATA